>PVKP010037164.1:0-21865 GCA_004027715.1 Plecturocebus donacophilus | reverse complement strand
TTGGCAGAGTCATCCTTCCTCCAAAGCCTCTAGGAGAGGATTCTTCCCTCCCTCTTTCAACGTTTAGCATCCCGGGAGTTTCCTGGCTTGTAGCCACATAACACCAATCTCTGCCTCCATCTTCCCTCTGTGCCTGTGTCTGGCTTCACATGGCATTTTCCCCTGTGCGTCTGTGTCCAAGTTTCCCTCTTCTCATAAAGATACTGCTTATATTAGAATAAGGCCCACCAAAGTGACCTCATCTTAACTTGATTACATCTGAAAAGATACCATCCAAATAAGGTCACATTCACCAGTACTGGGGATTCAGATTTTAACATACCTTTTTGCAGGGATATAATTCAGTCCATAGAATTCTAATAAGTAAGAGGGGTTTCTGGGGGGGGTGATCAAAATGTTCTAACATTGATCATAGTGATGGTGGCACGACTCCTTGGATATTCTAAAAACCATTGACTTATGTGTTTTGAATGGATGAATTGTGTGGTATGGGACTTGTATCTCAATAAAATTGTTTTAAAAAATGAAAGAGAAATAAGAACATCCCTAGATTGAGAAAGAAAAAAAAACAGACTTTGTGGCTAGAAGCCCATCTTTAAAAGAAATACTAAAAGATGATCTTCAGATTGAAAGTTAGTGACATTAAAAGGTAATTCAAATCCACATTTAAACACACACACACACGAACACACACACGGCCAGGAGCAGTGGCTCATGCCTGTAATCCCAGGACTTTGGGAGGCCAAGACAGGTGGATTGCTTGAGGCCAGGAGTTCGAGACCAGCTTAGACAACATGACAAGACTCTACAAAACATACAAAAGACAGCCAGTCTTGGAAGCTGTTCTGGAGGCTGAGGTTCAGAGGATGACTTGAACTCAGGAGGCAGAGGTTGCCATGATCTGAGATTATACCACTGCACTCCAACTTGTGCAACAAAGCGAGACTCTGTCTCAAAAAAACAAACAACAAACCAGATCCAGTGAAGGTAATCATGTAAGTAATGATAAAAGGCACGATAACTATATATTTATCTTTCTTTTCTTTGCTGATATAAAAAACAATTATAAAAAAGAGAGGAATCCATACATTAACATTCACCCACATAAAGCCAGACAGCCCCAGGATTCTTCCTAGATTTCAGCCATCAGCTGGTTCTATCCAACTTCCAAGCTGCTCTCTGATCCCAATATTTCCTGTCCTTGGTGGGGGTTCCTGGAGTTTTGACCTATTGAACTTGGCATGATTCTACCACCACCCACTCCTGAAATGGAAGCCAAATAATTATTTTTGAGGTATTTCTCATTGCTGCTGATGTTGGCTGAGAAACAACGTGTGTTCTCTGATGAAGGAACGAATGCAGTTATCTAAAAGTTAATCACACTTTCTAAATGACAGAAATGTTTGGCTGGAGTTAAAAACTAAAGGTTAAGTATAAAGGTCCACTTTCTTAGATTTAACCCTCTTGGTTTTGGTCTTACCCTGTGCTGGGAGATTTTTAAAAGCAAAAGTTAGCATATCTCTGAGAACTGACCGGTCCACATATAATACAACATTTTTTATTTTTTAAATGACATGAACTGATTCCAAGCTTTTTATTAGCAGCTCTGGTTGTTGGCTTTCTTAAGTAAAGAATTATTATTGGCATTGCCTACATTGTGTCAGCTGTTTGAGGTGCACTGTTGCCATATCTGATTACGATGGGGACTCACAGTATCTTTCCTCATCCAGAAAGCAAAGGAGGTCTACCTCCTGGTGTGGGAGTTTTAAGATTCCCACGTTCTGCTGTCACTTTTGCTCCAAAATCCAGTGGGGATCCAGTGGGACTCTGTATTCAGAAATGGTGTGCTTTGCGTTAGCAGCAGAGGATGAAGATCGGAGCATAGTGATCCGACATCTCGTCTCCTAATCTGTGTGTCCAACCCAAGTTGTTTATTACCCTTGAGTTGGAGACACCTCAGAAGCGAGAACTCCAGTGGGTTACTCCTCTGCTGGAGAGGCATGGAGCCCAGCAGGGAAGCTTAAGTGCAGCAGATCTGGTGGAGGAACACGGTGACTGGGGACCCTGGGGAGAAGTTTAAAGCTGCCAGTCCTCCCTGAACCTGAAAAGGTGAGGCTCGGGTGGTGGTGAGACAGAATGACAGAGTCGGGGGTCAAGGGGCAGAAAGGATGAGCTGAGTCATTTCTAACCAAAGGTGGGAGAATGGAGAAAGAACCAGGAAAAGGGGAGTGGACAGTCAGCCTCCCAGTCAAGAGCCACTGCGCCTGTGACCACAGCATGATTCCTCCCTCACTGGTATTCCAGCAACCCACCCTGAGCCCTGGGGAGCTCCCAGAGGAAAAGAATTTTTCAGCCTGTCTGAGAGTCACAGCTGCCAAGTCTGGCTGAACACATACCCAGGGACAGAGAGCCGCAGGGCAAAGACTGGTGAACATCTGATTAAAATGTCACGTTTCTGGATAAAATTTACTTCTCGGTAGTTATTTAAGAGAAGCCTTAATCATGCTGCTAAGCCCATATTCATACTCAGAAAAGCTTGGCTCTGCAGGCTGGACAAGTGGTCTCAGCGTAAAAGCCCCCAGTAGCAATCATATGATTTAATACACCCACCTTTTGCCTTGACCCCCAATAGCAATTCTTCAACAACAACAAAAAAGCATGTAAAAAGCAAGTATATAAAAGAGAGGAATCCATACATTCTTAAAGCACACCATAAGGTGTGTGCTTATTATATATTGTGTGCCAAGAATTAAAAGGCACAGTGCCAAGAATTAAAAGGCACACAATTTATAAGTTCTTTGACTTTTACATTTGCTCAGAAGAATATCAGAAAGCACTGGACCTTTTCTAGGGAAAGATGGCTTGCTGGGATACTATTATTTGTTCAAAAAATTCTAACATGTTAACACATGCTGATTTAAGAGAAGCATGTTTGGGGGGTATATATTGTCAATATCCTTAAAAGTGAGGGCCGTGTGCGGTGGCTCATGCCTGTAATCCCAGCAATTTGGGAGGCTGAGGCGGCCAGATCATCTGAGGTTGGGAGTTCAAGACCAGCCTGACCAATATGGAAAAACCTCATCTCTACTAAAAATACAAAATTAGCTGGGCGTGGTGGCACATGCCTCTAATCCCAGCTACTTAGGAGGCTGAGGCAGGAGAATTGCTTGAACCTGGGAAGCGGAGGTTGCAGTGATCCGAGATCATGCCATTGTACTCCAGCCTGGGCAACAAGAGTGAAACTCCATCTCAAAAAAAAAAAAAGTGAGGATAAAGCTACAAAGGTACAAGGACTGTATCCACCATGATTTACTTCTTAACTGATTCTTATGATATAGGATTATGTTGTCCCCATGTCGTCATTTACGCCTTCTGATAAAGATAATGAGCAAAGTTAAGAAGATGAGTTTGGAATCAAAAATGGAATCCCACTTAATTGCTTATAAGCTGTGTGATGTTAAGCAAGTTACTCAAGCTTTCTGAGCTCTGTTTTTTATTTTTTTAGAATATGATAATTTTGTTCCAGAGGGATGTTGTAAGAATCACCTTTGAGGGCAAGCCCATGTTTTATTCCAGAGCTTCTCAATGTTAACATGCAAATGAACTACCAGGGATCTTGCTAAGACGCAGCTTTGCAGTCACTGTCTGGGGTAGGGGCCTGAGATTCTGCATTGTTAGCAAACTCCCTTGCTCCTGTGCTGGTGTGCTGCAGCTGGTCTGAGGAGCTCACTTTGGACAGGCAAATTTTGCAGCACTCACAGCCTGGCTGCCACCCCCTGCGGCCCTCTGCCAGGGCCTGGTGAGAGCCTGCTGGGAGTCCACCTGTGACTCACAAAGGTCTATCATTCAGTGACTGATCTGCACAAGTGAAGGCTAGATATCTGGCACTTATCACAGCTAATGGAACTGTCTCTCTTAGATGAATTGAGTTAGAGAACAGCCTTAGGGTTAACAAATTAACTTATTCCTTATTTTCTGAGCTCTTGACGCCTGTGATCCCACTGGGTTGACTTGATTGGGTTTTTCGGTGAGACCTGTAAGGGAGAAGTGCTATTTATCCAATTTACAAATAAATGAAGTCAGCGACACTGGACCTGGCCCCTGCTCTTCCGTCCATGCCCCGCAAGCCTGTGCTGCTGATAATGCACTTTGTTCTTTTCTTTCTTGGGCCATGCCCTTTCCATCCCCCATGGCCCAGGCGTGGTCAGTGGGCAGGTCTGGCTAAAGATGCTCTTTGGCCTCTTCATTTTTTTTCTTTCCTTTCTGCTGTTCTCCTCCTCAGGCTCCCTTCTTTCCCAGGAGCTCCCCTGAGGGCATGCAGGGACTCCAGCCCATCACAGTTGCTCGCAGATGCCCTCCAAGCCACAGCTCGGTCATTGGTGCCAGTGTGTCCAGAGTTTTGCCAATTGGTTTATGTGTTGATTTCCTGGGGCTCTCTTAATAAATTGGGTGGCTTAGACCAACGAAATTTTATTCTCTCGGAGGCCAGGAGGCCAGCAGTCAGAAATCAAGGTGTAGGCAGGGCGGCTTCCTTCTGGAGCCTCCAAGGAAGAATCTCTCCCATGCCTCTCTCCCAGCTTCTGCTGGTGGCCGGCAACCCTTGGCGTTCCTCGGCTTGCTGACACAGCACTGAGATCTTTGCCTCCATCCACATCAGCCTCCTCCCTGTGTCTCCCTCTGCCCTCTTCTGTCTTTTATAGACACTCTCGTTGGATTTAGGATCCACCCTCATCCATTGTGACCTCATTTTGATCCTTACCTCCATGACATCACCGAAGACCCTCTTTCCAAATAAAGTTCCAGGAGGATATAATTTGACAGAGACACGATTCAGCTCCTCACTAGAGTTTGCGATCATTTTTCTGACAGGAGGTTGGGAGGATGAGAGAGAAAAAACAGGAAAACCAAAGTAGAGAAGGAAATGAACTTGTCCAGGAGAAGTGCAGGGAGCTACGGAGGATCCCAGTGCCTGCACCAGGACACAAACCGGTCCCCTCTGCCCAGCCACTGTGAGGCGGGGGATGGGAAGAGCACAGAATGTCTGGCAGGGGGTGGCCGAGAGATGCCAGGAGGATAAAAGACACATTCAAGGCCCCGTGGGCTGTGAGAAAGCTTTGTACCTGGAAGTCAGGGGAGTTTGGGGTCGAATAAGGACACATTATTATGCTTGGCTACTGAGAAGCTCATTTGACATTTGGAAAATAAAAAATGAAATGGTTGAGGGATCAGGCATTGCTAATATCTCATAAATAGGAAAAATGATGGGCCCAGCCTCCCCTGCAAGTAGGACTGATGGAGGAGAGCTCGGGAAAGGGCTTGCAGGTGGGACCTTGGAGATGAGGGGCTGAGCAGTGGGGTCTCCTGAGACAAGAGGGGTGCAAGGGGCCTGATGTGGGGGAGGAAGTTGGAAGGAGAGACATCCCGGTTTGCACACAGCTCAGGAAAGAGCATGTGGAAGCAGGCAGGAGGCCAGGCCTCATTTTGCCTGGATTTCCCAGGCAGGAGGGCACCTGGAGAAGACTTTGAAATGAAGGCAGGCGGGGGTTGGGCTGAGCTGCAATCTTGCAGTAAGACAATCCCCCTGCTCCTTGTGTTTAATTGTGATAAAATATACCTAACATAAAATTTACCATTTTAGCCTTTTTTTCTTTTCTTTTCTTTTTCCTGAGACAGGGTCTTACTCTGTCACCCGAGCTTGAGTGGAGTGGCATGATGGGCTCACTGCAACTTCTGCCTCCTAGGCTCAAGTGATTGTTGTGCCTCAGCCTCCTGAGTAGCTGGGGTTACAGGCATGCACCACCACACCCAGCCACTTTAGCCATTTTTAAGTGTACAGTTCGGTGGCATGAAGTACATTCACATTGTGGTTTGTGTCTCTCACTTTTTTATCATGAGTGAGGGATGGAGGGCGATGACAGTGGGGAGGATCTATTGTTGGTGACAGAGTGCCATAAGGAGGTGGGGCTAGAGTCTTGGGTAAGGGGGAGAAGAAGGTGACCCCCCTCCAGCTTGTGATAAAAGGAGCTTAGGTTCTGCAGAGAGGTGGGCTTTCTGGAACTCCCGAAAGCATAGTGGATATACTGTTCAGAAACAAATGGGCACTCATTTCTGCCATGTCCCCTCGGGATGTAGCCCTGCTGATGTCAAATTTGCTTTGAAAGCCAGGGGAAAGCCCTCAGTGTTGATAAACAGTCTCTGATACAAAATTACGGAGATTTCTTTAGTATTCTGACTATAGGAAAACACTACAGTAAATTGAGAAGAGACTTCAGCGCAAGTTCTCTTCAAATACACAGGATATCCTTATACTAAAAAAAGCGTTTGCTGTTTATCTGAAATCCAAATTTAACTGGTGTCCTGTACTTTTTTTTGGCAACCATATTCTGATGAGACTTTGATATATGGGCTAATTAAATCCAGAACTTACACTAACGGTGCCCCGCTGTGATGGGGTCTTCTCATCAGTCGCTAATCTATCAGAAACACACAGCAGGCTCAGGCACACGTGGCCAACCCTTTCCTAGCCCGCACACTGCTACCCAGACAGAACATTCACTGCTTCCACATTCCCCGCAGGCTGCAAGGAGTTCTCAGGAGGCCTCTTTTCCCCTTCAAAGCTGTGCACTTGGACCTGGTTTCACCTACCGGGAAGAGGGTAATGGCTGATATAGGAAGATGCGAGTCCCTAAGACAGTCGCATCTGCTCCATGGTGCCATCTAGAGGGAGGCCAGGACATACACTCTGAGCATCGCAAGGCTGGGGTGTTAAGCGTGACTTCCCATGGAGCCAAGAATAAGGAGTCCCTTGGGAAATCTGGGGTGCCCTGTTCTCCTGATCCTGATCCCAATCCCAGGCAGAAATGCCTTTGAATTCTCACTGCAAAAGGAAAACAACCAAAAATGCATCCAGGATTAAAACCACCATTTCAAAAGCACATCATTAAAGCAAGCTGTGACCCAAATATTTGTTGTGGGGTGCTGGTATACTTAAGAGTGTTTCAAGCAGTCGAAGAGAGCGGAAAAAGTGAAACACCAAGGAAAAAGAAAAAAAAAAAAAGCAGAGCAAGGAATGCTGTTAGATGATTCCCTGTGAGCTGAAGGGGGGGATTTTTTATTTAAAAATATATAAGCTTTGGTGTTGAGGGAGAACTACTGCAGAACTAGACTTGAATTATCACTGGAGCCAGATTTTGAAAGTTTATAAAGAGAGGCAGGCTGGTGGTGAGGGCGTCTTTAGCCCAGATGAAGGTGCTTATGAAATAAAAGGCATGTCCATGGGAAATGTGGTCGCTGGTAACAAGTAGATTCAGTGCGAAGAGTAGGACAACCTCACACGTGTACCTGTGTGCAAGGGAAATCAGCTGCCCTCTCGGGTGGTTTCTCGCACTCTGCTAGGACATCGCTAGTCAGCCACATTGATGGAGTCCTGTGGAAAGCTTAGGGTATGCACAGTTAGGCTTAGTCATCTTACTACTCCTTCGCTTTATAGTTAGTGGAAACAACTTAAATTCTCTTGTCAATTTTTATGCACTTCGAAGGACTACTCATAAAATTTGAATTTATAGAACATAGTCCTCCAAGGGGCGTTTTGTGTTGCTGGTAATATTCTAATAGCTTGAAAAGCTACAGTGAAGATGCGCCTTCCACTAAACTCTCAGTCTCTTTCTTTTTCTCTCTCCTCTCTCTCTTTCTCCCTCTCACTTCCACTCTTGCTCCCACTCTCTCAAAGGGTCAGAATGCCTGGGTTCTTAACTTCCTGTTAGCTTTGAAATAGACTTCAAGATAAAACCTAGCCAATGTCATTCTGGCTGAAACTTTATGGGGGTTAGGTATAGTCTTGCTTCTGTTAATGGACTTACAATTGTGGAAGCTGCCACTATGTGGCGTTGTGAGTTACAGTGAATCCTAGTGAGTCATAGGTGTGACACCTAAGGCCTGGCTGTCTCTAGTCAAGGCTGTTTATGGTCCTAGGTGAGTACATAAACTAGTCAGCCGTGTTCATTTTTTCATAAATATCATGTTGGTATTGATATGGATGTAAACCTCTGACAATAATTATTAGCTGACTTATTTTTTAATATTGTATTTATTTTTACTATAATAAACATTTATTTTCCAATAACTGTATTATATTTATTGTATAAATATCCTATCGAGAAAGGGTTAAAGAATGTGGGCTGGCATCAGTGATATGCCTTCAGAATGTATCTTGTCAACTGTAGTTTTTCATACTGTGATTTAGAAAGAATATACTTTATTCCTCAGTTGCACGGTGAATATTTGAAAATCTTCTATATGGAAACAGTCACAGCATGCTTGGGTCTTGGTGTTAGATATTCTCTTATACCTGTTTACAACTCACCAAGGAAAATGCTTACTTACTTGTTTCCAAGCCCTTTTATTTCTCTCTCTCTTTATTTATTTATTTATTTTTGAGACAGAGTCCTGCTCTGTCACCAGGCTGAAGTGCAATGGTAGAATCTCAGCTCACTGCAACCTCCGCCTTCCGGGTTCAAATGATTTTCCTGCCTCAGCCTCCCCAGTAACTGGGACTCTAGGGAGCCACCACCATGCTCGGCTAATTTTTGTATTTTTTTTTAGTAGAGAACGGGGTTTTATGTTGGCCAGGATGGTCTTGATCTCCTGACCTTATAATCTGCCCACCTTGGCCTCCCAAAGTGCTGGGATTACAGGCATGAGCCACTGCACCCAGCCTCTTCTTCTATTTCTGAAAGTCCCTTTCTTACTTTCAAGAGGGGCTTAGTTCTTATTGAATTCTGCACTCTCCAATGAACTTTGTTTTATGTTGTAAAGAGCACTTGCCAGGCAAGGAGTGCGGAAAACAAATCCCCTAGTCTTTACAGTATGTGCGATGGTCTCTTTCTAGTCTAGAGGGTTTCATGGGCAGCCAGCTATCCCTACTCTTTCCTCCCTTTAAAATGTAAATGTATTTAAATCAATAGGGTGAGAGGGTTCACAGCCTTGGACTTGAATGGTTGTTTTGGTACTACCTGTTACCTCCTCTAAGCCCCATCTACTTTCTCATCTATTAAATAAGCATATTAAAGTGTCTTACTTCAGAGTGGTTGTAAAGATCAAATGTGATCATGCTTATACTAGCTGGTCACAATAATGGCTCTGTTTAGATTAGCTATTATTTTATTTCATTTTAATGTATTCCCTATTTTCTTATACAATATGTTAGAGGCTACTTATAAGACTGTCTACCATAAAATAGCAGTCAGTGCCAGAAAAGTTTTTGAATTAAAATGAAAGAGTGAGGCTTGGCAGGGGCTTGAGGAGAAATGAAATACAGGTATTATAAGATACAGGTACTCATAAATTTCTACTCAGTTACGTAGACTTAGCCACATATTTGTTTGTGAGCTTCCCACGAGCTAAAGTGAAAAGAAAATCAGGTTCACTCATGTGATTCCCACGAACCACAAGGCAAAATCTACCACTCTTTCAGCAAGGCATAATGGTCTTGGTTCTTAATTCCAAGAGTATATATTCCTTATTTGGGGCAGAGACAGTGACCCTAACAATCGCTGTATATGAGGTATCATAGACACTTTAAAAATAAAAACCAAGGGAAAAGTAAAAGGTAGTTCTGCTCCCCAGAAAACTGGGAACAAGACTCTGCTGGCAGAATTCTGAGATTCACGCCCCCTGGTGTATGTGTCCTGCATAATCTCTTCCCCTTGGGTGTGGGCAGGACAGTGATGGGTGTCACTCCCACAATTTGATTATGGGATATAGGTAGTGAAGGGGTGTTCCCAATGTAATGAAGTCCCTAATCAGTGGCTTTAAGTAAATCAAAAGGAGATGATCCTGGGTGGTCTGACCTAATTAGCCCATTAAAGAAGATCTAGAGTTGAAGGAGACTCTGTGCTAGCCTTGAAGAAGGATGCTGCCATGCTGTGAGAGAACCACATGGCCAGGAACTGAGGGCAGCTTCTAAGAGCTGAGAGAGACCTTCAGCTGACAGCCAGTGAAACAGCAGGGACCTCAGTGCTACAATCCTGAGGACCTGGATCCTGCCATCAGCCAGAATGAGCTTGGAGCAAGATCCTGACCTCCGGATGAGAACACAGCCCAGCAAACATCTTGATTTCAGCCTTCTGCGACTTTGCACAGAGAACCCAGCTACACCATGCCTGGACTTCCGAACTACAGAAACTGTGAGATCATTAAAAGATGTTTTAAGCTGCTGAATTTGTGGCAATTTGTTACATAGGAATAGAAAACTAATGCAAACCATATGGCTGGAATCCACAGCCTTTGAATAGATACAGAAATAAAATCTAGAACATCTAGGGCATTTCCCAAACTAAACTTAATATTCATAGGAGATGCTAATAGATGTGTCACATTAGAAACAAAACAACCTTTTTGATAGACCCTGACTGTTCTCATTAGAAATTCCTTTGCTCTACTGGTGGAGCAAGGAGTCAGGTTCCTGGGTTGTAAGCAACAGAAATAAAGTGGCTCACATATGCAGAAGAGAGTTTATGGAAAGGCTATAGTGAGGTCATGGAATCAAGGAGAAGGCGGGAAAGTCTCGAAATGGACAGGAACCTGAAAACTCCTGGAGTCTCACTACCAAAAAAAAAAATCCTGATGCCCCCATAGCCACCAAAACAAAAGAATTTTATCTGTTCCTTTTCCCCGTCCCCGCTATTATCAGATAACTCCCCTCAAGGTTCAACAGCTCAGCAAAGTCTGAGTGGCCCCTGGCAACAGGAGAGCAGGACTCCTGAATTAACAGATGTGCCAAGATGTATCTATTCAGAGAAAGGTTATTCTCCCAAGCTCAGTTGTAACTCGGAGGAGAGAGAATGGAAAAACCAAGAGGGTTCAGAGAAATAGATTGGATTTGCAAGTTTTGGGATAGAATCTGAGCCTTTCTCCATTGTGTCTGAGTGTTAGAGGAAAGGGGAAATCACTCTTATAAGAAATGGTGAAGAACTTTGGAGCCACCAAATGCAAAGCTTCAGAAGTAAAGATAGGGGAGTGGGGGGTGTGGGTGGAACTGTGGAGACTGTGCCATGTGGCTCTTCCTTGTGAAATCCAAGATTTTGAACAGATCAGATGCTGCACGGAGAGGGAGAGGAGACTGAGCTTTGTGTCTGTGTAAATAGGAAGAGACATTAAACCATGAAGCTTTAACTTCTGAGCATTAGCAGAAACTGCAGCAAGTCTTCTGACTTTGACAAGCTATGGAATCGGCTAGAGTCTGAGCAGTTTTACCCTGTGAGAAAATGGATCCCTGGCTGCCACTGAAACTATACGTATTTGGCAAGTAGTGTACCCTAAAGCCCCTCTTTGAAAACTCATAATAAAACTAGCATATCAAAAGCTCTGTGCTATGTTTGGGCCTCCCAAACTGTATTTGTTGTGGTGGCTGCAGGTTTGTGATTGCTCAGGTTTGCTTGGTTCTATAAATTCTCTCTAAATGCTGCATTTGTTGAAGGAGTCATGCTGTAGCTTCAGGGCTGTTCTTGCTGCTGTTTTTCTACCATACGCATGTGCGTTATCTAAGTGACTGAATGGTTAAGAATTTGGTGTGCCTAGTTACACATTTTCATGAACGGTTGCATTTTATTAATGCATATTGCTCCTTGACTTCAATGTATTTTATCAGTATTGATTGAATATAAAGATTTTCATGTAAGATTCATTTATTCATTCAGAGAATATTGATGTGTCAGCCACCATTTTAGGCACGTGGGGGTACATCAGTGAAGAAAAGTCTGAGGTCTGTCTTAGTCTATTCAGGCTGCTATAACAGAATACCTTAGGCTGGGTAATTTATAAACAGTAGCATTTACTGCTCACAGTTCTGGGGACTGGGAAGTCCACAGAAGTCTAAGATCAAGGCACTAGCGAATTGTGTTTCTGGTGAGAGTCTGCCCCTAAGAGATAGCATCTTGTTGGTGTCTTTGCATGGCAGAAGGGGCACACAAGCTCCCTCAGGCCTCTTTTTATTTTTTATTTTTTTAGGAACAGGGTCTCTCTCACTCAGCCTAGAGTGCAGTGGTGCGATCATAGCTCACTGGAACCTCTAACTCTTGGGCTGACGCCATCCTCCTGCATCAGCCTCTCAGGTAGCTGGGACTGCAGGTGCACACACCACCCGGCTGGTTACTTGTTTATTTGTTTTTAGGGATGAGGGAGTGTGACTGTATTGTCAGGCTGGTCTTGAACTCTTGGCCTGAAGCAATCCTCCTGCCTCAGCCTCCTGAGTGCTTGGGTCTACAGGCAGGAGCCAATTTGCCCAGCTGAGACCTCTTTAATAAGGGCGGATTCCATTCATGAGGACTCCACCTTCATGACCTAGTCACCACTCACAAGCCCCACTCCTTAATACCTCCACGCTGGAGATTAGAGTTCAACATATGAATTTTGGAAAGACACAAGCTTTCAGACCATAGCAGATCCCTGCCCTGAGGGGTGCATGTACCCCCCCCCACACACACCACACACCACACACACACATACACCTCACACACACATACACACACACCACACATATATACCACACACATACACATACACACCACACAATACACCTACACACCTCACACACACATACATACACACAAATTACACATATACACCACACACATACACATACACACCACACATACACACACCACACACACAGATACACACATATCACACACCACACACACATACACACCACACATACACATACACACACACCTCACACATATACACACACACCACACACATATACAAACATACCACACACATACTCATATACACATACAACACACACACACCATACACATACACCACACACACATACACACCTCACACATATACATACATACACACCACATACACATACACCACACACATACACACCACACACATACACATATACACACACCACACACACACACCATACACATACACCACACACACCACACACACATACACACACACACATACACTTGTGCGAAGTTCTGCAGTTAAATAAAAAATTTGGGTAACTCTTTCAGACTTTGTCCTAAACCAATTTGATCAAGGAACTTTTTTTTAAGGCTGTGTACCACGTGGGTAAATAGTGTTGTGTCTAATATACCATTCTGGGAAATGCTTATAAAGGCTTTGCTGGACTGTGTGTACTTCAGGAAAATCATCCATAATACCATTTATTTTAACATTTGATAAGAGTTAGGCAGCAGGGAGACTAAATTCTCCACCAAGATCTGGAATGCAGATATTCTTTGTTGCCACCTAAAGGCAAATCCATATGCCTCACATGTCACAGGAGTAGGGGTGACTTTGGTGAATCCTAAGGCCATACTGGAGGTTGTCACTTGGCTAGACATCTATCTCAGACCTGCTGACAGGACCACTGTATTTCTACAGGTTTCTGGATCAAACAGTTTGGTCTCTCGCTGGATTGTGTCTCTCAAGTCTGCATCTGTGAATTCATCTCTGCTTCCCCCGGGTCGCGGTGTGAGACCAGCACATAGTGAGCATGGAGCTCACTGTATTGAGTGAAATGTTCTTGGACTGTGAGGACTTCAATAGACCACATCTAATTTTTTGCACAAATATCTGTCACCACTTACCTGTGCCTGGCTGGTTATTCAGTTGGGATTTTTTGACAGGAAGTAGGAGACTTGGTTAAATGTCTGTACAACTTTGAGATGCTTAAGGACAGACGCTTTGCCCTGACCCCAACGGGTTTCCTTATGCACTTGATTATGACAAAGAATCTCGGGTTCCTGCTTGAGAGAGTGGCTGAGTAGCTTTGCTGCACGTTGGCCTGTCCACCCGAGCTGAAAAACCTTGGTCCAGAGCCGCAGGGTGACTAATGAACATGTGTGTGACAAGAAACAGAAAACACCCTGGGGCAATATTATCTCTTGGGGCTGTCTTCCTGGTTATTTTGAGGATGTGTGATTCACAGAAGAGAGAGGAACCTACGCATTGGTCATTCTCAAGATTTTCAGGACCTTCCTAGAACAGCCTTGACCCTGGATCCTTTACATCCTCACTACATAGAACTCAGTTGTCCCCTTTGAAAGTGATGCTGATTGCTTTAGAGCACTCTCACAAGAGTGACTACAGTGGCTGTGTTTGCCTTTATACTCTGAAAGAAGAATGTCCACAACAATAAATATGTATGAAACTTTATAATTTAAGAATGCATTCATTACTTAGCTAGAGAAGGCTAATGTTGAAAAGACTACCCACACCTCCCCTCCTCATTTTACCAAAGAGGAAACTGAGGCCATAGGGTCAGATAAATTCATCGAAAGCTCCCTACTGGGGGATGAGCTAAGATTTTTAACCTGAGTCCTCTTGAAGGAAGCTAATCCAACACATGTATGTTCCCCACAGGGCCATCACATTCTTATGCTTGCACTATACTCAGGTGCCGTATTAGTCTGTTCTCATGCTGCTATAAAGAAGTACCTGAGACTAGGTAATTTATAAAGGAGAGAGGTTTAATGGACTCACAGTTCCACATGGCTGGGGAGGCTTCTACAGTTCCAATCATGAACTCACAGTTCCAATCATGGCAGAAGGTGAAGAAGAAGCAAAGGCACATCTTACATGGCAGCAAGCAAGACACTGTGTGCAGGGGAACTGCCCTTTGTAAAACCATCAGGTCTCATGAGACTTATTCACTGTCAAGAGAACAGCATGAGAAAAACCTGCCCCCATGATTCAATTACTTCCCATCAATTCCCTCCCATGACAGATGAGGATTATGGGAGCTACAATTCAAGATGTGATTAGGGTGAGGACATAGCCAAACCATACCAAGTGCTATCTTAGCCAACAAAATCACCACCAAAAAAAGCATGAAAATTCCAAACACAGGCTACTAGATAGACCATAAAAAGAGCATTTTTTTTTTTTTTTTTTGAGACGGAGTCTCGCACTGTTGCCCAGGCTGGAGTGCAGTGGCTGAATCTCAGCTCACCACAGTCTCCGCCTCCCGGGTTCAAGGAATTCTAAAAGGAACAATTTTTACAGCACCAGAGGTTGTTCGACCTCATATGGAAACATCCATCAGGCGACTTAGATTTTTTGCTGCTCTGGACATGTTGGAGAATGACTGTGAACGTGCCATCAGTTTTGATTTGGAGGTGACAAGTGGGTTTTAGGAAGTAGGTGAATTTGCAAATGTGGAATCATGCATGATGAGAATTGGCAAGATTTCTTCATTCCTTCGAGGTGGCACATAAGCCCCCAGGCACTTAGGAAGGTGGGAGGGAAATGGATGAGGATGAGGATTACAGTCTCTGCCCTGTATTAAGAGCCTCCTGTGCATGGGCAGGGCTGAGCACTTGATGTTTTGCAGGGCTGACGACAAGCTCCAGGGAACAGAAGTGTGTAGACACAGACAGAGTCCCCTCATCTTGCTTTGGTGTATTCCATTTTGTAAATCAAGAGTCAAGACCCTGTCCATGAAGAATTCAGGGTGGAGACAGAAAAGGGCAATTTATTTCGTCCCACCAACCAGGAACCAGAATGCCAAAGCTCCAGAATCCTGTGGCCCTGAGGATGCAAAAGCCCACAGCATCCCACAATTCCAAATGTCCTTCTGCCCAGCTCCAGCTTCCGGTCTGTCAGGACCATGAACTGCCGATTTCTCATGTTCTCTATTGTTTCTGAGGTTCTTGTCTGAGCAGGGAGGTAGGAGGGGTCTGAGTCACTGTGAGGCACATACAGGGAATGTCTAGAAGGACACCTGGGCCTAAGCGGTGTTCTCAAGAGAGAGATCATGCTCTGGCATGGTGCCATCAGAGAACTTTATTTCCTAATGTTTATTCTTCAGCTCAGCTGTGGCTGTACCTGCCTAGCTGCTGTTAAACTAATGAATCTAACATTCCCTTCCCTTTGCCTTGGGATTTGAGTATGAAACCTGTTTAACAGGGAATTGGAGGAGAATTTTTTTGGATTTGCCTTGGAGAGGCCTTTTTCAAAGACTGGGGAGCCTACTGATTTCTCTTGAAAGTTGGCAGCGCCCCAGGGAGAAAGTGAGGCTGTCCTTCCATGCTTGTCTTGGATTTCAGGCTCTCTGGAAACGTCTGGCCACTGGTTGATTGACACAGCATAGACTTTATGAAAACAAACAATGCTATGTTGAACCTCAGGGGAACTAGCGCATGATAACATGACTTGCTTAAGGAAGTTATAAAGAAAAAAAAAGAAATGGGAAAATTCTGTTAATTCTGTTAGTGGGAATCGGGACAATTCTGAGATCTTCCACTGGGTGGCGGTTTTATTTAATGTTACTACATACAGTCACGTATTGCTTAACCACAGGGATACGCTCTGAGAAATGTGAAGTAAGGCGATTTCATCATTGTGTGAACATCACGGAGTGCACTTACACAAATGCATACGGTCTATCCTACTGCTTACCTGGAGTACCTGGGCTAACCTATTGCTCGTAAGCTACAGGCCTGTATTGCATGTTGCTGTACTGAACTCTGTAGGCAGTTGTAATACAATAGTAAGTATTTGTGTATCTAAGTGTATCTTAACATAGAAAAGATACAGTAAAAATGCTACATTATAATCTTCTGTCATTATCATATATGCAGTCTGTTGTTGGCCAAAATGTCATTATGAGGTGGGTGACTATACATGCTTCCAGTCTTGGGGCAGGTCCACGATCTAAATTATTTCTGGGAATTGCCCTTTAAAACTTAGGAAGAGTGGGGAAATTTGCTTAGGTGGGATTCTCTTGCTTTTTACGCTAATTAAATACATTTTTAAAGGTTCCATTTCTACACCCTACACATATCTTACTGTCATTCTTATAAAGATTAGAAGTTTGAGCATAAACACAATATTTTTTGTCACAGTTGCATACTTCTACCTCGAATAATGCCTGGCAAAGGGTTTATGGGTGCTGCATACAGGCATGCCTGATGAATGAATGAATTAGGAATAAACGCTATAGCAGTGTGCTACTTGGATGCACTTAATTGGAATTACCAGTCTATGCAGATGGTTCTTGACTTATGTTGGGGTCATGTCCTGATAGACCTAGCATAAATGGAAAACATCCAAAGTCAAACATGCATCTAATTTACCTAACCTGCTAAACAGCATAGCTTAGCCTGGCCTGCTAAATGTGCTCAGAACACATTAGTCTACAGTTGGGCAAAATCACCTAGCACAAAACCTGTTTTATAGTAAAGTACTGAATATCTCCTGTAATTTATTGCACACTGACCTGAAAATGAAAACCAGAATGGTTTTATGGATATTTAAAGTATGGTTTCTATGGAATGGTTACTGCTTTCACACCATCGCAAGTCAGAAAATTGTTCAGTCAAATCATCATAAGTTGGGGACTGTTTGCAGCAGGGGTCAGCAAACATTTTCTGTAAATGGCTAAACAGTAAGTGTTTTAGCCTTTGTGGACCATACAGTCTTTGTCTCAACAGCTTGACACGGCTGTTGCAGGTTTGAAAGCAGGCAGACAAAATCGCAATATCACAAGGCATGGCTATCTTTCCATAGACCTTGATTAGCAAAACAGGCAGTCTGCTGGATGTGGCTGATCAGCTGCAGTTTACCCTGATCTACACAAAAGCATACTCTGGCATCATACAAATGTTAGAAACCACTATGGTAAAAGAGAAAGAGATTTCAAGACTGTGAATGGTAGAGAGCATGCTCTGCATTCACCACGTCCCACTCCATCTTCACCTGAACACATGGGAAGACCACATTTCCTAGCCTCCCTTTCACTTAGCAGGAGTCTTGTGACTAATTCTGGCCAATAAGCTGTGTCCAGAGGCAAAGTCCATCATTTCCAGATCTGGCCCATATGACTTCCTGCACACTGCTCCATTCTCTCTTCCCTCCCCTGCAGAATGGGTGCAAATAATCTAGTGGAGGACTATAGCGCCCTTTAAGTTGATGCAGTCACTTGATGGAGCAAGCTTGAATCCCTGAATAACTCTGTGGAGGAGAGTCCTCCCCACCCCTGCTATGACTTCATAATGGACTGTCAAGGGTTGTAAAATACACCTGTGCTGTTAAGGCACTGAAATTCAGGGGTCATTAGCCTATCCTCTCTAATAATACCATGCCTGGGCTCAGATCTGGATAAAGGAAAGAAACTGAAAAATAGAGTTCTCTCCAGGGCTAACAGCCTCATGTCTGTTGTACCTGCAGTTTTTGATTGGGGAAGAGAGGAATGAGGAGGTTTTGGTGTTCACAGTCTTAGAACATTTGTGCATAGGAAGTGGTACTGCAGTTTGGGTCTGAGAACGGGACCTTGAAGAGAGAGTCACTGTGAGGTAGGGTGGCAGAAAGCAGCAGATAACAGATAAGCAGCTTTTACAAAAATTGTCCATTGAGGCCGGGCGTGGTGGCTCACACCTGTAATCCCAGCACTTTGAGAGGACAAGGTCAGCAGATCACTTGAGGTCAGGAGTTGGAGACCAGCCTGGCCAACATGGTGAAACCCCATCTCTACTAAAAATACAAAAAATTAGCTGGACATGGTGATGCCTGCCTGTAATCCCAGCTACCTGGGAGGCTGAGGCAGGAGAATCACTTGAACCTGGGAGGCAGAGGTTGCAATGAGTCAAGATCACGCCACTGCACTCCAGCCTGGGTGACAGAGTAAGACTCTGTCTCAAAACAAAACAAAAAAATGGAACGTGAACTGCACCAAACTTATAGCTAGGATTTGTACTTGGTATGATGGTTCATTTCTGAACTGGTTAAACGGATTTCTTTAAGCTGCCTAGAACCTCTCATTTCTCTCTCTCTCTCTCTCTTTGGCTATATAAAGTAAAATTTACTAAAGTTAAAATAATAAACCAGTACCCCAACCTCAGTGGCTTAGCAAAATGAAGTTGATTTTTTAGTCACATCCATGTCCATTCAGTATAAGTTGGTGAGGGTGTGGAGCTTGGGCTCTGCTCCCCACGGTCGTTCAATCCAGATCCCCATCATCTTGGGCGTCTACCCCACCCGCTCCTCCGTCAGCTGAGAAATGGAAAAAGAAAGATGGAGTGGGGGTGGCATGGGAGGTTTTGGAAGTCAGGCCTGATCATTGCATGCATTGCTTCAGCCCAGATTCCCTCACTCAGAACTCAGGTACACGGGCCCACCCAACTGCCAGGAAGGCTGGGAGATACAGCCCAACCCTCCAGCCCAAGAAGAAAGCAAAATAGGATGTGCTGGACCTGTGGCCGTCCTGGCTTAGTGGGAAAATACTTTGAGCATCCAGTAACCAAGTTTACAAACAAGTTTCTGAAACCAACCTGTTCTTAACTTGAAGCCTTGCTGGTGTTTTGTTTTGTAGAATAACTGTAAGCCTTTAGTAACACTTCCTTGTCTGGAAGGGCCGTGAACATAATCCAACATCAGAAAGAGGATGAGATTTCTCACAGCTGATTGTGCTGCTGCAGGAAGCCCACAGGTGTTACTTTCTCTGTGGTGGGGCCTTTTGGTCTGAGGGCTCCCTGAGCCCTACGTCTCTGGTCGCTCACCTTTTCTGTCTCTGCCTTTCCCTGCAGAGCTCGGTCTTCCTGGCCCTGGTCACTGGAGAATATGGAGTAAACTCTGCCATCTTCCCAGAAGCAGGCTCTGCACATTCTGAAGATAGGCACAGGCAAAAGAGATCTTCCTCTGGCTTAATTGGAATGTCAGTGATACAACAGTTTTTTTTTTTTAATTGTCCTTTAGGTTCTGGGGTACAAGAGCAGATCATGGAGGACTGTTGCATAGGTACATACATGGCAAGGTGGTTTGCTGCCTCCATCCCCATCTGGCATTTCTCGACATGTCGTCCCTCTCCAACCTCCCCAACCCCTGCTGTCCCTCCCTTAGCCCCACAATAGGCCCCAGTGTGTGATGCTCCCCTCCCTGTGTCCATGTGTTCTCATTATTCAGTACCCACTTATTGAGTGAGAACATGCAGTAGTTGAGTTTCTGTTCTTGTTTCAGTTTCCTAAGAAAGATGGTTTCCAGATTCATCCATGTCCCCACAAAGGACATGAACTCATTGTTTTTTATGGCTCTATAGTATTCCATGGTGTATATGTGCCACATTTTCCCTGTCCAGTCTGTCATCATTGGGCATTTGGGTTGGTTCCAGGTGATAAAACAATTTTTATGTGCTAAAGAACTAAAAGAACTCTCTCAACTAGAGGAGGAGGGGAAGGAATAAGATAGTGAACAAGATGGTGACAGGGACAGAAAACTCTATCTTCCTACATAACATGACCAGTTTTAATGGCCTCTGGGTACATACAATCAACTAGCCCACACAAATATATCTTTTTTAAAGCTGGGGTCTTGCTGTTGCCCAGGCTGGAGTGCAGCGGCATGATCATGGCTCGCTCCAGCCTCCAACTCCTGGGCTCAAAGTGATCCTTCTGCCTCCTTACCACACCTGGCTAATTTCTTTTCCTTTTCTTTTTTTTCTTTTTAGAGACAGGTCTTACTGTGCTGCCCAGGCTGGTCTGGGACTTCTGGCTTCAAATGATCCTTCCACCTTGACCTTCTAACATACTGGGATTACACATGAGCCACCTCGCTGGGCCCCGAAACAATTTTTTCTGAGAAGCAGCCCCATTGACCAAATGCATGCATTCCTTTTTTGGAGGGTATTGAGGGAGCTGGGCTACCAGATGCTGCTTGGAAATTTTCACTTGACTGTGTTCCACTGGAGGTTTAGGCACTTTCCAGAGCATCGTAGGGAAAGGCATGTTACGTGAAATGTGACGTAGCAAAGGTTTGTCTGGTCCCCTTCCCGTAACCCCACTCCATACGCAGAGCCATCTTTAGCAATGACAGGCAGGAAGCCCTATCTGTGGAAGCAAGAGGGGACGATATAGCCCCTTTTCCTTCCACCCATCAGGGCACCGCTAGTGGGAAGTGCCAGTCAGCCCAACCCTTCACTCGTCCGCCGTGGAAATGTCTCCTTTCCTTTGAGCTCAGCATTCGTGTGGGGTTCTGTGGCCATTCCCACTCAGAAGGGTAGCTGGAATTCTGAAATCCTCAAGGTTAGGACCTGTTTCTATTCCCGGCAGCCAGCCCTGGATCAGGCACGAAGCAGGGGTGTGACGCTGTGCACTGAGCGGTGAACGAGTGTGCCATGTCCCCACAAAGGACATGAGCTCGTCGTTTTTTATGGCTCCATAGTATTCCATGGTGTATATGTGCCACATTTTCCCTGTCCAGTCTATCATCAGGGAGCATTTGTGTTGGTTCCAGGTGATAAAACAGTTTTTATGTGCTAAAGAACTGAATGTGGGACATTTAGGTCACCCCAACTGAAGCCTAAGCTACCTCCCCCTGGACTTAAGGTGATCGGGGATTCTGCTGATACACAGAATTGAGTGGACTGTCACGGAAGCTCTTGTGTGCCAGCGAATCAGTTTCACAGAGTGCCGGGGAACGGTGGGCTCATGACAGGGATGGAATCATGTTCGCTGCTGTAACAGCAAAGAAGGTGCTGGAAGGCTGTTGCTGCGGCATGTCTGGGGGAGGGTCTGGGGGAGGTCCTGAGGCTGCTGTAGGTCAGCAGAGCTGGCAGTCAGGGAGAAAACAGGGATGCAAAGCTGAGAAGAGCCAGGGCAGCCTGGAAATGCAAAGACCAAACAAAGCCCACAAAAGCCAATTGGATTCCGGGGGATGAGCTGGAACCCGCGCATGCCTCCCCACCTCCATCCTGACGGTGCAGGTGGCTTATGGCAGAAGCAGTTGGCACCCTTGGCCACGGATCTGCACATGTGCCTGCCCCAGGATGTGGAGAAGCCAAAGGAGAAGATCGAGGCAAGAGTTAAACGTGCTGAGGGCCACTGCAAGGTTGACCAGTAGATCAGCTGGG
>PVKP010037163.1:0-21867 GCA_004027715.1 Plecturocebus donacophilus | reverse complement strand
TTCCCATTTTTGTGGATTTATCCACCTGTCGTCTTTGTAATTGCTGACTTTCAGATTGGGTCTCTGAGTGGACGTCCGGCTTGTTAGTTATGAAGTTTTTTCTGTTTCTTAGTTTTCCTTCGGGGGGTGCTCCTTCCCCACAGAGCTGGGCCTTCCCGGATTCAGCTGTGCTCGCTCTCTCCTCAGTGCTTCCAATTGCTGTTCTCCTTGTGGGGATGGGACCAGTGGAGCCTTTGGGCACCCAGTCCCATACACTCCGCACTGAGAAGTGCCGCGCCGGCCAAAAGAGTCGCCCTGGCGACCCAGGTGGCTCCTTCGCCGGGAATCTCCCAGTTTGTGGGCATCAACAATTCGTCTGCAATTGCAGCATCCACTCGCTCTCTGCGCTTTCACTGGGAGCTACAGTCCTGAGCTGCTGCTACGTGGCCATCTTGGATCTCTCTCCTCACTGTTGTTATATATATTTTTATATTCGCTCTTTGCAGCCATCACAAAAGGTGATTGTTATTAAACTTATTTTACAGATAAGAAAATTAAGGCTCATCTGAAGACTTAAGGCTATATGACTTGAAAGATGTTGACCTAAATTCAGAACTAGTTCCTCTTAAGATCCTGTTCCTTTCCCATGGCACTGAAAGCCATTCATAGAGATATAATAATAAAGATAACAAAATGCAACAGTAACAGTAATAATAATAGCATAATTTGGTGTCGAGAGTGTTGCTCTAACCTTAATGAGTGATTTAAATTCTCTAAGATTCACTATACACGTCTGTGAAAACAGTAAGTATCTCCTAATATTGTGAGAATTAATGACATCAGCCATATAATAATAAGATGAGGATGATGACTACTGTTTTGGAATCCTGTGTGTTTACTAAATGTTATATATTTTATATATATTATCTCTAAGCCTTGTAATAATGTCATAAAATACGCATTTTAATTCCCAGCATATAAAGGGGGAAACAAAGACTGGAAAACGTATGCAATTTGCTTAACATCAAAAAGCCATCAAGAGCCCGTGTTAGCATCTGGCCTGGATCCGAAACCCATGTTTTTTAATGTGTTAAGTCGTTGCAAAATGTTCTTTGAAAAAGATGGAAATATTCTTCACCCCAAATCAATAAATTTCCTTAAATCCTTGACTTCCCATGAGTACCAAGTCTATGTTATACTCACGGTATATTTTAATGTACTTAAGGTACACACAGTAAGAGAAATTTGCATTTCACAATTTAGCATAGGTAGTTGGTTGCTATGAATGAAAATGGTTTTGTGCTAATGAGTTCATAAGTGTTATCCTAGGTTCCTTAAAAAACGTTAGGTCAGATTCCAAAGAAACTGTGTTCTATAAAATAATAGTTTAATGAAAATCTAAGTTGTGACTCACATAATTGTTACTCTGTACTTATCAGATCAGAGAATGATGATTCAGGCTTGTAACTAAAGAGCCTTGAGTGTTTTTGAGGGATTTACACCTGTATTCTTATATTGTATCTCCTCTGTAAATCTAGCAGGAAGACAAGGAAAGTGTTCCTCACCATTTCACCACTGAGGAAACTGAGTCTAGAGGAATTACGTTTTCTGCTGAAGATCACATAGCCAGTGGAACTTGTTTCTGCCTCTCAGACAATTTTCTGCTGTCATCTTAAGGTAGGCACAAAAGGCTGGGGCCTGTTCCTTAGGCTGATTTAATTTGTGGATAAAGATTATTTTCCTCCAAGGCCTCAGGAATACAATAAAAAATTTTATCCCCCTGTATTTATCTTTAATGTGATGAGTATAAACTGTGAGTTAGAAGGCCAGGGGTTTCAGTTCTGCTCTGTCACATACCAACGGATAAACTAGGTCACTTAGCTTATCTGGGCCTGTGTTTCCTCTTGTGAAAAATGAAGATAATAGTGCTTATCATTCTTGTCCTGTGGGGCTGTGGAGAGCATCTAACCAGAGAGTTTAGGTGGTAAGAAAGTGGTCTCAGCATTCAAGTTGTGTGTGGACAAGTTCTAGCTATCCATCATATCCTCTTCTTTCTTAATCATACCATAATTTTCTTTTAAAAAATTGGTTATTTTCCATTATGTGTGATCTTGGAGGGGCTGTGAATCAGGATTTTTCTGCCCTTTTACTACAGTCGTCAAAAATACTCTGGAGGCCATTGCAAGGTTCTCCCTCCAGAGCCCTCCTCAATCCTCTGAGAGCATAGTCACAGGACAGACACCGGATCTAAGCCAGTCCGATGGGCTTTTTCTTTTGAAACTGAATCCTATGCAGAATAATAAAGAAAGACTAGGCGAAGATGACTGAAATGAATTGGTCCTTTGATTCCACAGCAGCTCCTTCATGAGACTGGGAAGCAGACCTTTACCTTCTTTTTGTCCCATCGGGGAGCTGGATCCTCCAGCTTTGCAATTCTAAGGGAATTCATTCTCCCAGTGATTTCTCTCTTGGATGGCCAGAGTTGGATTATGTTGATTTCAATCACAGAATTTTATTACGTATGTAAGTTTTTAACACATTTCCTTGACTTCAAGATGTCACCAATTTAATATGCATCACTAAGTTTTTCAGGGAAAAAGGAGGCAGCAGTTGCACTATATTCAATATACATACCAATAGGCAAGAGGTATACTGGTTTGAGAAATGTGAAACATGAGAAATAGAATGTAAAAAAAACTGTGTTTTAGAATTGAGGAAATGTGGCACCCATATTATCATTATTAAAAAATTATATTATAATGTGATGACAACTGAGTATTTTATGTGCCTGGAATCCACAAGGAGTCAGGGAAGTATGCCAAAGGAGTTGATTCTAAAACTCTCTTGATTGCTTCTCTGAGAACTTCTCAGTGTATTCACCTTTTGGTCTAAAAAATATCTGGTTTTGACTGCCAGCTAATTTCCAGAAGTTGAAGTCAGTTCTGGTTTACTGTGAGTGGGAGGTTTGTAAGAAAATAGCAGTACAGCAGTAAGGAGCTCTCTGAAGTTGTTCTGAAAGTACAGCTAATGGGCAGTTATCTTTGAGAGAGATTTTTATAGCTTCCTCCATATAGCTGGTGAAAAATTAGCCTGGATTTTGGGGGAGGAGCCTGTCAATTTGGCTTCTTATCAAACTCAACTTTGTTAAGCAGTTAATTCTAAGGTGTTTTAACCATTTATTACTAAGGCATTTAAGTCTGAGCTGTCAGCCTTAATTAATAGATTAATAATCACTGCTTCCTACCATGTAATTGTCATTGTGTCCCTAGAAGAACTATAAATTTACCACCATCGTTAGGATTAGGTGAGGGTGACACTCAAGCAGCCACAGAATGTGTGAGGATTTGAAGCCTTTTAAATGAAGACAAAGACATGCCCTAAAGAAACAATGTTCCAAGCTGCTGTTTTGACTTGATGGTGGCAGTGACTTCACTGGAAGACGTGATAATGAAATGCAGCAGAATCAAGAGGAGGGGGTCTATTAGTCACTCAAAACCTGCTTGTGCAGATCTTGCAATTCCATTTGTATTTCTGTCTCCCTCTCTATAAAGCAAGAGCATTATTGATAATTTGACTGCCATTTGTATTATGCTAAGTGATTTAGGGCTGTATCTTCACATGACCCAGCTTATCATAGGTGTGCTGTAGATTTAATGAGGTGATGTATCCCTGCTCTATCACTTCCTAGCTCCATAAGCAAGGGCAGTTATGTAACTCTTTACAACTCATTTCCTCATTTGGAAAATGAAAATAATAATAACCCATCTCATCATCATTTTGTTATAAAAATTACTCTAGTGTCTGACAGGCTTAGCAGGTTACAGAGTAAGTATTCAGTAAATGTTAGCTACCATTACTTAGTAGACAGGTATGAAGATTTTGTAGATGGGTGCAATGTAGATGTTTTATGATTCCTGTTAGCATAAGTTTGACAAACTACAGCCCTGAGTCAAAGCTAGCCTGTCACATATTTTTGTAGAAACAGTCTTATTGGACCACAGCCATGCTCTCTTGTTTATGGATTGTCTATGGCTTCTTTTCTGCTACAGAAGGAGAGTCAAGTAGTTAAAAAAGAGATCCTAAAATATTTACTACCTGGCCCTTTATAGGAAAAGACAGCGAATCTCTGGGGATCATCAAGAAAACAGGCAAATGTCCCACCTTCATGTAATTTACATTTAGTAACAGATAAGATGTGTTGTAATTTACTTATCTTTTCCCCTTCGGGTGATTAATAGACATTTAGCAGGTTTCCATTAATTTCATTCACAAATAATTCCACAATAAATGACATAATATATATGTGAATGTATCTGTAGGATAGATTCCTACATGTGAAATACTTAGGGGTAATTATTCGGGACACCTCAGTTGATGTGCTTGCAGATTTACTGATGGGACATTGTGAAATTTCTCAACACCAAAGTTGTAAGAACTGAGTACAGAATTAAGCTGTCAGTTCTAATTCCCTATAACAGAGTTTATCAGTAATTAGCTTTTTTGATCGAGCCAGAGGTTGCATTCCCTAAAGAAAAAAAACACAACACTGAATCTTAAGAAATTGACTACTTGTCAGATGAAGTTAACTATCAAGATTCCTACCCATCACAAGTAATCTTAAGGCTGGTCATTGCTTCCATCTCTCAGTTCGGTGTCACTGCCTTTGGGCTTTGGAATAGATTGTGTGGGTAGAGTCATCAGGCTTAATGGAAGTCTCCATCTGGATCATCACATCTGTTAACTTTTAAAAGGCTTATGAACTCTGAGAATTGGAGCAGTTACATTATTCTTTCATACAAGGTGGTACTATTCCTAGGACTACTCATTTGTGAAACATGCCTCAATAAGAAGATGTGATGGTGGAAACACTCATTTTACCCTTAAGTAAAGAACTCGTCTGTTTTTTTCTTTTGACATACCTCAAATTATGGAGCCTGCAACATGGCTCAGGATTTACTACTAGTATACACAATTATGATATATTGGTTAGTAGATTGTGGAGATTAGTTGACTATACCTAGATAGTATTTTCAGAGAAGAAACTGTTATGTTGAACTGGGGCACCTAAAACGCAAAAGCCTCAGGGGCCAAGCAGATAATATTAATGGTGAACTTGAGAGCTTGTTTTTCATTTGAAGAGAGGGGCTGCTACTTAGTTCCAGCCAATTGCAGCCACACTTTACTTTTCTAAAAGAAGGTGGACATACACATCTGTAGGTAAAACTGTCTCAATATTTAGAAGTCTGCAACTACTTCAAAATTAAAAAAAGCATATATGGCATGACAGTTGAAATATGACTGCTTGTTTGATACTATCTGTAAGCCATGAAAAAATTTAAAAAAGGTAGAATGATTGAGAATAGAAATGGCTCAGGATGAGATGCTTACAATGACAGTCATGAATAGCTAGGACGTTCCCGTAAGAAATAGGATTTTGTCATCAGACAGACCTACAGGCAGGGAAACTTCTCTGTTTCCTTCTTGAGGACTAAATGAGAAAATGTATGTAAAGTAGTTTGCAGGGTCCTTGATACATGGTAGGTGCTAAATATATATTAGCTAATATAAAATGGGCCTACATTTTATTTTTAAAATACTATGAAATATAGTTTAGGTCTAGAATCCTTTCTTTTTATTTTCTTTCTTTTTTTAAGGATTAGCATATATGTAGACTTGGAATTGTTTGCCATATCCCCATTGCCTGGAGAGCCACTATGAAATCCTTCAGTGTTGTTATTTTATGACTGGATTTGTGAAAAGCCCAGAACATTCTGTGTGGTATATAAGGTGCCAAAGCACTGGGAATTCCATGTTGCAGATGGAAGCTTCCAGTGCTGGTGGGCTGGTGCTGTGTTCTGTTCCTCAAGACAAATACTTCTGGTTGTAACAGTGATTCTCCAAATTATTATAAGTTATGGATTGTAAATGATAACCACTGGGGTACTAGACTGAATGAGAAGGACTGTGAAATATGTTTTAATGTGGAAAAGGTCTTCTTGGGTTTTACAAACTTCTGGGAAGATACTCCTTGGGCACGCTGGTGGGCATGATAAGATCATCAAAGGGTCATTGGAGACCTTTCAGATTTACTGGTGATCCTGGGAGGTTGAGACTAATGAGAGTGTTGATCTAGTGCTGGGAATGTGTATTTCTTTAGATTTGGTACTAGATTAATTTTTCATTTTTATAGACAAGTGAATTCAGGGTGGGTGGTAGAAGTGAGGTAGTAATGGTAGAGGCATAAATTCTTGCTCTAGATTGAGTGTGGCTTGCTAAATGGGAGTGAGTCAGGGTTAAGAAGGCCTGAGTGGGCAATTTTACATATCTATCCTGAAATAAGTGTTGGACTTCATTATTTTAGTGACCTGCTTAGCCAGAAAACTATCATTTCCTGAAAAAAGCCCTGCATCTGTTTGTTACCAAAATGTTTGTCCCAGCTTGTCAAGGGATAATGTGTTCATGGGTTTTCTACTCAGTGGTTTAATCACCAGCCAATATGAAAATGAAATTGAAATTTACAGTCTTCCTTAGTGGGAATACTATCTATGCATTTTACATAGTTATAGATAGATATATGATAGGTAGGTAGTTATAAATACAAAACATGCATTATATATCATGTAATATATATTCTAATTTGACTCTAATTACCAGAACGTGATTTAAATTCATGTTGGTTTGATCACTATTTCCAAGTAGTAAACTAAATGCATAATTGTTCATTTAAATTGTGTCACAAAGCCACCTATTTTTCAAAACCTTTTATTAATCATAATGAAAAATGGTATTAATTCTTATCATTTATCACAAGATATTAATCTTGCCAAATTGGTATGCTTATGTTTGTATTCATACTTTTGGTGTCTATAGTAAAGTGAATTTCCTATAGAGAGTGTCTTTTTAGATGTTACTTATCTGTTTTTCTCATTCATTTTATTAATCATTGCCAACTGTTAAACTGTTCAGCTTCCAAGGACTTTGTTTTTCCTCCATGCCTTTAATGACTAACTTATTTGGAACAGCAGTAGAAAGAAAAACCTCTGAGGCAGTATATGCTCATACACATTCTGACACGTCTCAGCTCAGGGCAAATTTCCAAAGGATAATTATAGATGGCACTAAAGCTGAATTCATGATGGTCAGATTGTCAGAAATCTTATTTATAAATGCTTTTATAATGCTGGAGGAGAATCTATCTTCCTTTGAAAAAGGAAAAGTTTGAGACCTTCAAGGCTGCCTGGGTTTGCCTCCATCTCTGGCTCTGGGATCTAGTTTTATGTTAGAATCACCTGTGGAGCTTTTGAATGCTAAAATTAAGTTCACCCACTAACAAAACTTTTCTCAGACAATATTTACTATTATATTAACTAGCACTGCACTCACTCACTGTTTGGTACTGTTCTATGCACTTTAGATCTATCATTAACTCATAGAGTTCTTCCAACAAGTCTAGGAGGTAGTCACTATTAGGATGGTTATTTTACCAGTGAAGAAATGGAGATGCAGAGAAGTTCAGTAGCTTGCCCCTGGGTTGCATCAGTAGTTAAGTGCAGAGTTGGAGTTTGAACCCAGGCAGCTTAACTCTTGAGTTCATGTTTTCAATCACTGTATCTTCCTGTTGCTCATTTTTAGCATACTTCTGACCAGAGAGACAGATCTGGGTTTATTAGGATAATATCACACAATGGAATGTATTGCCTGGTTCTCAACTCTTATTCATTTGATTGGAATATTTATATCATAATTGACTTTCAGATATACTGACTGATTACTCACTAATGAGCACACACATAAAAATTTGTCTCCAGTCTGGACTAATTAAACCAGAATCTCTGATGGGTGGGGCCTGAGCATCTGTGGCTTAAGCAGCTTCTCTGGTGATTTCAGATGTATATGCTGTGTATATGCTGCTTGCCGTCTAATATTAGAAGGTGGAAAACTAAACTATTAATTTCAATATAAGGTAGATGAGACCAGGATTCTAGAAAGCCATGAAAAGTACTATGGGGGAACAGGTGGGAACATTAAATCCGGGAAGCATATACAGAGATATATTTATATAAACTATTATTACAATAGCTTCCCCAATCCTAACCCATTCTGATAAACAGGACAACAAACATTACAAGAGGGTTATTATGGGCAGAATTTTACATTTTTGAGGGGCTTTACTTTAGGTTCTGTGGTCCAAAGAAAGCAAAGTCAGGTACCCATTGTCCCCTAATGGCCTATGTCAAATATTAAAAATATTAAAATCATGGATGTCATATATTAGACAGGAAACCATACCTTCTGTACCTCTTCTAATACACATGCTGATTCATAGAGAGGCTTTAATTACCTCAAACAAAATGCCAACCAATTGCCAAACTGATACATCAGTTGGCAGTGTTTAATAAAATGAGTAAGAAAAAACTACTATCAGCTGCAATGATCATCCAATCATCGATAATAATGGTACATTGGGCCTGGCCGTGGGTAGATCCCTGAAGCATACTACTATATATACTCCATAATGGCAATAATTCATAATGTGTTAGTCAGGTTAGACTAGGTTATGCTGCAGTAACAAATGAACCTCCCAAATCTCAGTGACTTTCCATACCAAAGTTTATTTTTCACTCATGCTGCATACATAGTCCATATATTTGTGCTCATAGTTCACTGGTTGGATCTAGTCATATGTCCCCAATCTAACTATAAGGGAGTTAAAAATGTGGGAGGATACATGAATATTTGGTCAGAATTAAATTTTAGTATTATTTCCATGCATTCCTTTGACCAGTTTTGAATCCACCAGATACTTATGTTATCTATATTTCTCCATCTTTTAATGACTTGTCATTTATTGAAGGCCTTTTATAGAATAACAATAATTAAGCATAAACTCTAATTAAATCTCCAAGACCATCCAATGGGATAGGTATTATCATTTTCCTTAAATAGATGAGAAAACTAAAGATTAGAAGTTAAATATCTTGTCTAAGGGCATACAGTCAACAAGCAATAAAGATTTGAACCAATCAATTCCAAACACGCATATTACTTCTTATTATCTATATATCTAATCTCTTAGCTAAAAATGGGATAAAATAAAGGGGAAACCTGAGGCTAGATTAAAAATAGGATGAATTGATTTTTCATCCTGTCCAGCAATTCTTTTCTTGTGCCCTGATTTGTACTACTTGCTCTCTTGTATTTAGACACATAAAGCTCTCATTATCTCCATCCATTATCAATTGCTCTCACAAAAAAATCTGATAAACTTCACTTCACTTCAGTCAAAGTGAAAATAACTAAATCCATTCTGTTTTCCATTTTAAGGGTTACTTATTTATTAAAGTTAAATCATCCTGCCACTAAGAAGAATAAATTTCTAGTTGTATATGAATTATCTCTGAAAGAGTTTATTTAAGTAAACATATACTACTGTTATCCCTAAAACTATATCATGGAGCTACCAACAATGTGGTCTTAGGAGGCAGTATAGCACAATAGAAAGCATGGACTTTGGACTCAGGATGTGAATTAAATCCTTGTTATACTTCTAGTATCTATGTGACCAAGTGAAATTTATTTAAATTCCTGTGACCTTAGTTTTCTCATTTGTAAAATGACTTAATGCCTACCTTATATTTTTTGTGAAGATTAAAGAGTTATAGCACAGGGTAGGTGTCCCAAGTATCTGTGAAGTGAATGAATAAATAACGTCCAGAATACACCAAGCAAGTCTTGTTATAGAGAATTAATATTTTTTTTCAGCAAAAAGTCTTTTATAGAATTTATATAAAATTTATTTAGCTCAATCTGTTTGGATCTTCATATTTCATGTTAGAGTTGACAATTATAGATAGTTATCACACATTCCCAAAGAATACTTCTGTAGCAACATTAATTACTAATTCACTTGAAATTGAATGAAACTGTAGTATTTGCTGTTGTAAAGTTGGATCTAGGGCCAGGGTAGAGTATGCTAGGAAAAGAAAGTCAGCAAGTGAAGCCAAGTATGGAAATTGATAAGCATGTGTTTCAACCCAAATGAATTTTTTTGTATCATAGGCTTATATGCTAATGGAGTAGAAGATAATTTATTTTGGAATCTACTCACTAAAAATATATAGCAACTGAAAACAATATGCTGTAATAAGATGGTGTGCATGGTGGCAGTGTGATTAGTCAGTGTATGAAGAACTCTATTGAAATCATTGGCCCAACCTGAGACATATGGCAGGTGGCATGAAAAATAATAGACAATTGCAGTTGGTTTGTAGCAGTCTCACTAGTTAATGACGTGAATTATGATGACTCTTGGTCCTTTTTACGTTGCCAAGCTAACAGCTCTTTAAAAATGTTAAATTGTAATTATTCAAATATTTTCTATGAATTCTATTTAGAAAACTATAAATACTAAAGAAAAAGTAAGAGTCTATAGTTGAGACATTTTGGGGACATGATTGTGCCTTTTCTTTTTGTTTCATTGTACATTTCAGAATGAAGATATTTTAAATCTGGAAATACATATAGAAGGGTAAGTTTTATAATATGAAAAATAAAGTAAATTTGTTAAAATAATATATGTCTGTGACTTAAATTGTTAGTCTTAAATTGTTTATTGGGAATCATAATTCATGTACATATAAATGATAACTTTACATGGAAGAATAAATTCTATGGGGAAAGAAAATATAATACATTTCTTATTTTCACTTTTCCAGGTACACTATATGCAAGTTTTTTCTGGGTCAGCTTAAGAAATCTTACCAATTGAAAATAAAAAACATGATTACTCAGGTTAAAGGGGAAATCTAGTATCTCAAGAGGTTTCAGTTATGCTGTAGCATCTAGAGAAAATGAATAAAGAATGTATAATTTGAAAATTATATGTACTTCAAATTGTTGAGTGTGTAGTGACTCCAGGACACAAGATTCCAGGATACAGCTCCCAGGGGACATCAGAATTTTCTGGGCATATTTTAGGTATTCATTCAAAGCAGCCGAGTAGTCCTTGTTCCTATTTCTCTTGTGATTGCCTCTGTTTGACTCAAGATGAAGATCAGTCTGAATCACGTAATAGCATGCTGCTTTTTATTCCCAGCACTCTAGGTGGCTGATGGCATTTCCCCTTTTATTCCCCAAGGAGTTTCTAAGCAGAAATAAAACCCTATGATAATTGATATTCATGCTCTGTTGATCCTCCCTCTTCTTTTGATGCTCTGACCAATTTCTTAACCTGTTTCTAAGCTGACCTCATTACTTATTGACTTATTTCAAAAAGGAAAAAAAAAATGGATTTTTGTCTTTTTTTTTCAAATAATAAAAGAAACAAATGTTCATTGTAGAACATTTGTAAAATATGTACCAAAATGCATGAAATCAATAAATCAAATAATCAATAACCCTGTTATAATTGGAGTATACTTTCTTCTAGTATTTTCTCTACCTATCAGGGTTTCTAGTCAACCTTAGCACAAGTGACATTTTAGATAGAATAATTCTTTGTTGTTGGAGGATGTTCTATGAATTCTAGAATGTATACAGCATCCCTTGGTTTCTACTCACTAGATGCTGGCAGAAGAGAGCCTCCCTTTCTCACCACCCAATCATCCCAGAAAACTCTCCAGACACTGCCAAATATTCCCTTGTAAGCAAAATTGTAAGCAGTTGAAAACCACTACCAATTATTATAATAAAATTGGAATTTTACTGTCTGTACAATTTTATATTCTTTTAAAGCTATTTACATGCTTTTAAAAATAACATTACATAGTGGAAAATTTCCTGTTTTATTAAACAGTATTGAAACGATGGTTTTTACTAGCTGAATTCCAATGTAAAGATCAAATATAATTAACTATTTTCTCATTGACCAGTTACATTATTTATACATTTTTAAATAAATAAAAGTTTTAGGAGTATCCTTATACATAAATATTTGACCCCATCACTGATTAGGAAAAGTTTTATGTCTTCCTAAAGCCATAAAATTATTTTCAAAGTAGCAAAGTATCTTTGAACTAATACATAATTATTCAGAACTTTAGGGGTGTAAGTAGAGCCATAGACATCTTTTACCCAAAACAAGTTGGTGGCTAAAATCTCTAAATCTGCTCTGAAGCTCTTTTGAATAATGTTCAAAAGGCTGAGACTCTAATGAAAGCTAAGGACAATTAAGCCTGAATAAAAATACACACTGTTATACATACATGCAATTCCATATAAAATTTTGGAAGGTGGAGATTTGTGGATCTGTTAAGAATAGCCATAGACTTTAAGGAGTCCATAAAGACCCCTGGTTTCTACTGCAACTTTTACAAATATGTAACCCCAATAGAGAGCTAAGCAAACCAAGGATAAGGGGCATGTCCATAACAGAACTAGAAGCCTGGTATCCACTGAACCTTTATGATTTATTTATAAATGTTCAAATTTATTATTTATTTATAAATGTCCAAAATGAATCGTATTACAGAATGGCTTTGGAGGTAGAAAAGGGAGGCACTCTTTTGGTCCTTTAGACCTGTGGCAACATTGGTCTAGTGGGCTCTTGGTTTCCTGAATTGACCTGGCCCATCTACAAATTTCTTTTCTAACATCAATGGCAGTATCCCATGGAGGTAAAACTAATACCAAGTACTAGGCTTCAGAAAGCACTTACCTGTTCTCTTCACGAGACTGGGTATAATTTACTCCCCAGTGTAGACTGATATATAATCATATCTATGAAAAATGTTCCCTAGAATGAATTATAATGCAATGACTATGGCCACAATCATTGCTTTCCAACATAGAGGGTGGGAGAGCAAAAGGGAGGTTGAATAGCATTTACCAAGATGAAGCACCTACTCTCTTGTCAAAGACTGTTCAAGGATCTTTGCTTCCATGCTTTTGTTTAGTCCTCACAGTGACTCTGTGAGATGACTGATATGATCATTTTACTGATAATAATTCAGATTGGTTAAGCCGTTCTCAGTGTCACATGGAGAGTAAGTGACATGTAAAGCTGGAGTAAGCTCATGCTCTTTTATTACACTGTGCTGCTCAAAAGGAACAGAATCAGGACTTTCTCTACCCTCCCACTACTCCCACCTCCAATAAAGCTTTGCCTTGGCACACTCCATCCCCTTAAAAACAGAGTATATTACTTTTTGGAGGGTCTTCTGAGGCAATCTTAGGTGATTATATTATGTATTCGACATTAAACTTGCATTTAGAAGACCCAACTTTGCTTTCTAACCCCTTATCATTTACTTTTGATTGAAGATGGGCAAGTCACTAATTCTCTTCAAATATCAGTTTTCTTCTCACCACAGCTGCTGTACTACTTGATGCATAATATTAAGTGTTCATAACTTGAAGTAAAAGAAAACTGTAAAAGATTGTTATTTTTAAAAACATTTACATTCCCTCAGCTTTAATTTCCTCATTTATAAATTAGAGCAAAAATTAACTGAAGATGAATTAAAGACTTAAACGTAAGACCTAAAATCATAAAAACCCTAAAAGAAAGCCTAGGCAATACCATTCAGGACATAGGCATGGGCAACAGCTTCTTGACTAAAACACCAAAAGCAATGGCAACAAAAGCCAGCATTAACAAATGGGGTCTAATTAAACTAAAGAGCTTCTGCACAGCAAAAGAAACTATCATCAGACTGAACAGGCAACCTACAGATTGGGAGAAAATCTTTGCAATTTACCATCTGACCTAGGGCTAATATCCAGAATCAACAAGAGACTTAAACAAATTAAAACCAACCAACCAACCAAACAGCCCCATCAAAAAGTAGGCAGAGGATATGTACAGACACTTCTCAAAAGAAGACATTTATGTGGCCAACAAACATATGAAAAACAGCTCATCATCACTGGTCATTAGAGAAATGCAAATCAAAACCACAATGAGATACAATTTCATGCTAGTTAGAATGGCAATCATTTAAAAGTTAGGAAACAACAGATGCTGCAGAGGGTGTGGAGAAATAGGAACAGCTTTACACTTTTGGTGGGAGTGTAAATTAGTTCACCCATTGTGGAAGACAGTGTGGTGACTCCTGAAGGATCTAGAACCAGAAATACCATTTGACCCAGCAATCCCATTACTGGGTATATGCCTAAAAGATTATGAATCATTCTGCTATAAGGAAACATGCATACTTATGTTTATTGCAGCTCTATTCACAATAGCAAAGACTTGGAACCAATCCAAATGCCCATCAATGATAGACTGGATAAAGAAAATATGGCACATATACACCATGGAATACTATGCAGTCATAAAAAAAGAATTTTATTTTCTTCGCAGGGACATGGATAAAGCTGGAAACCATCATTCTCAGCAAACTAACACAGTAACAGAAAACCAAACACTGCATATTCTCACTCATAAGTGGGAGTTGAACAATGAGAACACATGGAAACAGGAAGGGGAACATCACACATCAGGACCAGTCAGCAGGTGGGGGGCTAGGGAAGGGATAGCATTAGGATAAATATCTAATGTAAATGATGGATTGATGGCTGTAGCAAACCACCATGGCTCATGTACACCTGTGTAACAAACCTGTACATTCTGCACGTGTATCCCAGGACTTAAAGTGTAATAAAACAATAAATAAATAAGAATAAAAAAGAACAATGGGAAGCCGTTAGTGGTTCTATGCAGGAGAATAGAATGAGCTGATTTTGAGAGAAACAGATGCTCTCATGCACTTGTAAACATTTTATAAAATCTGATGAATGTGAGTTTTGACTCAATAGTCTCATTTAATCAGGGCTTGCCTAGCCATTCTGCCAAAAGCTTCCTCCTGGACTTTTAATTAACATATGTCATGAATCTCTTGAGACCATATTGCAACATAATTTTTTATGTGGCAAAATATATGCGATATGATTTTGAGGTTCTCTCTAATGCAAACAAAATTTTATGCTTGGGAAGTAAATAAGTCACATCCGTATACCTCAGGGGTGTCAAATATCAAAATAAATCCCCCTCTTTTTTTGGCAACATTAGCATTCCATGTTTACACCTACAGAGCTTATTACTAACATATTATCTATTTGTACATCCTGTGCTACAAATAACATCTGCTTAAAATCTAGGAACTTCATAGCTGTACTTCATTCATGGAGGAAGTTTTAGAGTTTTCAGCAAGAGGAACTGATGAGTTCACTCTCTTCTCACGCAGGAAATGGCTCCTTATAACTTTTGGAGAAGAAATAGCATTAATGTGTTTGCCTCAGAAATGATTATTTTCCTTTCTCTCTCCCCACTCCCTTCCTTCTTTTTTTGCTTTTTTCCTGACTCCTCCTCTCCTTCTCTCCTCTCTTTCTTCCTTGCTTCCCTCCCCAGTAACTTACTAGTTACCTATACCATGTGCTAAGAACTACACTAGACCCTGAATATAACACCATTAAAAAGATACACACAGATTCTAACCAAAGAACTTTATTCTTAAAGGGACACAGATGAGTAACTGGAAAATTATAATCCAGTGTGATTTGTGCCACAGTGGGGGAAATAAAGACTATATATTGGAGAACAAAAACTGGGAAGCTAATATGGAATTGGAGTCAGGACAGGTTCAGGGAGGAAAAGATGTCTAAGTTCAGGTCCAAAAAATAAGAAGTTCTTATGTTGATGATTTGGAGACGAGCAGAGTGTTCTTGCTAGAGATATTATGTGTGAAAGCTTGGAGATGAGATAGTGCAAATGTAAGTTGCAGTAAATAAAAGATGTTGAGTCTGGGAAGATAGGAGAAGAAAGAGGTAGAAAAAGTAAGTAGAAAAGAGATCAAAACGCCTTCTAAAACTATACTAATGAGTATGGACTTTAAAGTGATGACAAGTCATTAAGGAATTTCAACAGGCAGATGACGTGTCATGGGGGCCTTTTAGAGAAATGATACTGGTTTCAGGAAGGAAAATGGATTAAATGGGCAAAGTTGGAGTCAGGAGACCACATGGAAGGATATGTCTGAGAATTATACTGTAGAGTGAGCAAGTTAGAATAGTATGCATGCAGATGGCAAGGTATCATATTTTATCAGACACTCAGAAAACTGCTGACTGGTTTTCTCAGGGTCATAGGACAATTTGGGGAAGCAAGAACAAGGGCTAGGTCTTCCAATCTGTGGATTGCTTTTCCAGTGAAAGCTGTTTTGAGAGCAACCATCATTCATTATTTTCCCAGCCCCTTCCCTATGCCACATAATTTGAGCTTTTTTAGTCTTAAAGTGGGGAGTTTCTCTTTGATGACAATTTTACTTTTGGGAGCTGTCCAATATTCTATTGCTGCATTAAAATATAAACTGACTTTAAAAAATAATGAAGGGGATATTATGCAGGCAGCTGTCAAGGGAATGATTGGAACTTAGTCCTGAAATTCTATTGAATCAAATCCTGCAGATTTTAATCTGTCCCCCTAAGGTTTTTCTCAATACACACCCATGATAGAAAGAAGGGGGATTAATCAAAGAACAAGTGTCTTCAGCACTATTGTGAACTTGACACAGAATGAAGCACCCAGGGGGATAATGAGGCGAGGTAAGGCGTGATCTCTGCCCTGCAATTGTCTAGTTTAAAAAGCAAAAGCAAACACACTGGAACACATCAAGCCATTTAAAACAATATCTAAGCATGTGTTCTGGTTATATGCTTAAAAGTTTAGTGTTCTAGTTGTTCAGTAAACAGATGACCAGTAAGGATGAAGCAGTCAGACAATCTTTCTGGAAAAAGTGATATTTGAGGGAAGTCTTGGGTGAACAGAGGTGAGATGGTGGTAGGGTAGGGGCCGGAGTGGTGAGGACGCATGTGTGAACAACTGTGTGGTGCTTGTGGTACTTAGATATGAGGTCTAGAAAAGTGGTGGGGAACTACTGAGAAACAGTGGGAAAGAAGCCCAGCCAGATGGCGTGTGGCAACAATGAGTGACTTTGAAGTCAATTTTTGAGGAGTGGGGATGCAATGAAGACTCTACAGTAAAGGTGTATTAAGAAAAGATTATAAGATGTCCATGTGAATGGAGGATAATGGTCATTCCCAGCTCCCACTATACTTCCACTTGCCAATACATCTTGGCCAAGTCAAGTGACTCAATGCATGTTCATGCTTCCTTCCATCTCTGAGACATCTTGAGGGTTAAATGAGATAGCTGATAGGAAAGTGCTCTGTGGATCCTATATGATTACCGTAAATGTTGCTGCCAACTTCACAAGTTTTCCAGGTCTTTGACAAGTCTCTTTTTCAAAATTCAGTCTCAGTAGCTGACTCAGTGCCTTCCCTTGCTACTGTGGCTAGGCAGACTGTCTTGCAGAATTCTCGGTCCGGCATTAATCAGTTGTGTCCTTTGGTACATATTCATTTCTAGCATCTTAGACACATCTGCTTTGACAGAATACAGTCTGGTTAGACAACCTGAAAAAACAAACAGTAAACCGAATTCAGCATTTTAAACAGTGAGATGGCTTGATCTAAATTAATACTTAATTTTTTATCTCAGTTTGGGGATTTTGTGGTCATGGCCTGGGTCTTCTTTTTTTTTTTAGAGTTCTCTATAGGAAATTGCATAGCCTCAGTAATGAATGGCTTTTCTACACAAGTCATTGACTGCCCAGAAGGTAGATTGTTGCTTCTCCTTGTGCTGAAAATTGCCGGCTTAGCAGCTTTTTCACCATGGCTTTCTGCTAATATTTTTAGATTGCCAAGATGTTATCAAAAACAGTATTTAGTTGGGTGGCTTCGATGATTGCCTCTCATTGACAACAGGATTGTAACTTCTTGAGCTCAGCTGTGTCTGTTTAAATGATCAATTTCTGGAAATTCTTTGCAAGGGACTGCTCTATGTGTTTTGCAGTGAGGGGCTGTGCATATTTCTGTGGTTTCCCATGTAATGAAGATCTGCAAAGACATGACTTTTGATTGATGACTGTATTTAAGAAGCTATTTAAGGAGTATTAGGTTTCCATGTTCGTTTGCTCAGGAGCAGCTTTTAAAACTGCTCTTTCTCAGCAGCTTCATTCTGACAAGGAACATTCTGTTTGCATTTCGTTTTTATTTTTAGGCATTTGCAAATGAGGCTACCCTGAAACAGCAATCTGCTCTATCCAGAGGGGGGCAGAACAGTGTCAAAAATTTATGTTTATTCCACAAGTATTCATCCAGCAAGTGGAGCATGGCAGGCTCTGTTCCAGGCATTGAAGATACAGGGATGTGTTAAGAAAACTCAGTCTTTACCCTCAGGAACTTTATAGCTTGTGAAGGTGTGATTTTTAAATTATAATGATGATAATCACTGTGAAGGGGAAATGCTAGGAGCTATTGGATCCATCAGAACGTGGAGCAGGAATAGACTTAAGCAGTCGAGTAACATTGATGCAGACAGGAGATAGGGAAATACTGGGTAGAAGAAGGTGGTTCCCTAGGGAAGGTCTCACCCTCAAGCCTGGAAACCCACGGTCCTAAATGGGAACAGGCATTCCAATTTTCGCACCAAAAAGTTGCCTTTTGGCTCACCATACCCCACTATTCTGTACCATATAAACTCCAAACCCCAGGTTCCATGAGCTGATGAACAGAAGAGCAGAAGAGCGGCAGAGAAGGAGAGAAGAAAAGGAACATCTGAACGTCGAAGGGAGTTTGACTGGGAACAGTTGGAGAGAAGATCAGCCACTGGACCACCAAACTCCAGGAAAAGATCATCTTCCCATTCCATCTCCTATCCAGCTCCCCATGCAACCCACTGAGAGTCACCTCCACCACTCAATAAAACCTCCACATTCACCATCCTTCAAGTCCATGTATGACCTGAGTTGCCAGGGAGCCATTCTCACTTGGCTGTCCCATTAGCATGAACTTGTGCTGACACGTGGGACTCAGCTTCAGCACTTTAATTAGAACTATTGACAAAGAGACGTTCTTCTTCCCCTGGGGCTTTTGGGGGAACCAACAGTCATTTTGGAGTGGCTGCTGACCTTTTTGTTACTGAATAGGAGGGGATAAGCCTAAGAAGGGAGCAACACACCAGGCAGCAGACGGTGTTCTTTGAGCTTCTAGGCAATCTGATCTATATGTCCTTAGCTTTTTCAGTTGCAATGATCCAGTATATTCCTTTCTATTTAAGTGAGTTTGAATTTGTTTTCTCTCACTTGCAACTGAGAACCCTTTCAAATACAGTACTCTATGATTTGAGATCAATAGTCAGAGTTACTGACTGACAATGATGATGAATGTTTATTTAGCTCTTACTATGTGTAAGTTACCATGACCCTGGACACACTTTATCTAAATTTAACCTTCCCAACAACCATATGGCATAGGTATTATTTTCCCCAATTTACAGATGAGATAACAGATTCAGAATGGTGTCCTCAGGTTACACAGTTAGGATTCAAATCTAGGCAGCCTAACTCCAGAGCCTATGCTCCACTACCTCTTAACAGTAAGAAAAGATTTTATTACAATAGATACTAATGAAGCTCAAGTGAGAATTATAATCTGTTTCTCTTTTTGTTCATTATCTTTCACATAATGGAGAAGAAAAAGCAACAGAAGCCATCATTCATATGTCCTAGGTTAAGTCAGGTGAATTATCACCACTTAAGGCCCTAACTAGCATTAATGAATTTTGACTATTATAAAAGATCTTTCAACTTCATGTGGAACTGAAAACTCAGTGAAGGTGGAGATCTCTCCTTTTGTCTCCAGGCCTATATAACCAAAACCATCTGAAATTAACTATCGCAGGACTCTTAAACTTTACATATCAAAAAATGTGGTCTCTGATTTTCTTTTATTTTTATTTAACATTTTTATTATTTATTTATTTTTAGATGGAGTTTTACTCTTGTCGCCCAGGCTGGAGTGCAATGGCAGGATCTCAGCTCATTGCACCCTCTGCCTCCCAGGTTAAAGGGATTCTCTTGTCTCAGTCCCCCCACGTAACTGGGATTATTACAGGCATGCACCACCATGCCTGGCTAATTTTGTATCTTTAGTAGAGACAGGGTTTCACCATTTTGGCCAGGCTGGTCTTGAACTCCTGACCTCAGGTGATCCACCTGCCTCAGCCTCCCAAAGTGCTGATATTACAGGCATGAACCACCACTCCTAGACTCTGATTTTCAAGTGACACAGCAATCTGTTTCTTTTTCTGTGTCTCCATTTCAGTCGACGGAAGCTCCAGGTACATGGCTCATCAAGATGATAATACAGGAGAGTTTGCTAATCTCTGCCTTTCCTTCCTGCACTATGTCTGATCCATTGGCAGATTGCCAGTTTGATATCCAAACTATATCTACACACCATCCACCAGCCACATTAAACTTACATAGGTTCTTAGAACATCCCAGGATCTTTTGCATACGAGAACATCAATTCTTAAGGTTTCTACTACCCCTAACACTGTTTTCCTGGCTCCTCCTATGGCTCTCTTTCTCATATTTCAGTTCTGAGCTTTAACATCAGTCTGCTTAGAGCCCTTTCTTGACTACTTTGTCTGAATCATCACTTCTCCCCATCCCCAGTCACTTTTTTTTTTTATCACATAATCATCTTTATAGCTTTTATTTCAAACTGGGACATATTTTTTAATGAACATACAATTATTATACGTATTTATGGAGTACCTAGTGATGTTTCCATACATATAAGGTACAGTGATCAGATCAGGGTAATTAGCATATCCATTATCTCAAACTTTTATCATTTCTTTGTGTTGGGAGTATTCAATATCCTCCTTTTAGCTATTTGAAACTCTATACTATTAAAAATATATTTCTGTGAAGAATGTCATTGGTATTTTGATAGGGATTGTACTGAATCTATAGACTGCTTGGTTAATATGGACATTTTCATAATATTCTTTTATATTATTAATTTGCTTATTTTCTGAAAGTAGATTATTTCTTTAAACTTTGTATTTACATATATAATCTAATGCTTGGCATATGATAGGCATTTAATTTGAAACGAGTGAAGGAATGGGCACTGAGTGATAGGAATGATATAGAGACTCATGTAAACTTCTCTCTCATTGTGTAGCTATATATCATTAGCTAAATATCTGTGTGTCTTTGAGTTTTATTCTCTTAGTTTGTCACAAAAGGGAGGGGGCTAAGGGTAATCATTTTGCCCTCCTAAACCAGCAGGTTCTAGAGTCTTCTCTAGAAGACTCTAGGAAAGAGCAGTGGCAGTGCAAATATTCAGAGAAAATCATTAATTCATGACCCATGACTCAGGAGGCAGGCAGTCAGAGCTATAGAACAATGACAAAAATGATGGTGTGGGGACCAAAGAAAGAGCTCATTTATAACTGTTACAGAGTAATTAGTATCACACAGAGCAAAACATCTAAATTTGTTGCGGAAATACACTTGGCCATGGGGAATTCTCTTCAAGCATGGGAATGAATGTTCAGAATCCAGTGTTCATGCTAATGTCTACCTTTCGAGTCCAGGTTCACTGTTCAGGGGCTTTTCACTCAGCATAACTTTTATGCCCAACAAAATTAAATGATTGGGCAAAATAAGTACATGTAAATGCTGCTGGGCTATTAGTCTCAAGGGGCCAGTTTTCTAGCCATTTGTTGCCATCTGAAATGTCAAATTTATTACACAGAGGGCATGGTAATACATACAACATCCTCTCCTAAATAGGATATGAAAGGCACTAATCAGCACTGTGGCTGTGAATGTTGAAGTCAGTAAGATGTTGCTTTAGTTAATAAGGTGATCTAAATTAATTACATGGATTATTTTAAGAAAAATAAAACATCTCATAATAGATATGCTACCTGAATACAGGTTCCTCAGTTCAAACACTATTTGCTCTTGAGAAGGCTAATAATTTCCCACTCTCTCAAATTTTCATAGATTCCCAGGGCCCAGGAAAAAA
>PVKP010037162.1:0-21864 GCA_004027715.1 Plecturocebus donacophilus | reverse complement strand
AGAAAATCAACAAGGATATCCAGGACTTGAACTCAGACCTGGAACAACTAGACTTAACAAATATTTACAGAACTCTCCTCCCACAAACCCACAAAACATACATTTTTCTCAGTATCACATTATACCTATTTTAAAAAGTGACCACATAACTGGAAGTAAATCACTCCCCAGCAATTGCATAGCATTTCACAGGTTTAAATAAAATATTGGTTGGATGCTTATTTGTTATTTTCATCCCCTATTCCTTCCTGTCTCCATTGTTAAACACAATTATTGGCGTAAAAGAGGTTTTTAATCCCCATTTTTAGACTGTATTCTAGCCTGGGCAATAAAACAAGAATCCCATTCTCTCTCCCTCTTTCTCTTCCTCTTTCTTTCTCTCTTTCATTCTTTTTTTTTCTTTCTTTTGCTGTTTCTTTCTTTCTCCTTTTCTCTTTTTCTAAAATCTCTTCCTCTTTAAAAAAAAATCCTCAACAAAATAATACTCAAATGAATTCAATAGCATATGAAAAACATAATCTACCAGATCAAGTGGGTTTCATACAAGGAATATAAGGAATGTTTAACATAAGTAAATAAATGTTATATACCATATAAACAGATTTAAAAACAAAAACTATATGATCCTTGCAATTGATTCAGAAAAAGCATTTGGCAAAATCCAGCATCGCTTTATGATTAAAACCCTAAAGACTCATCCAAAAAGTTTCTAGAACTGGTAAATAAATTCAGTAGAGTTTCAGGATACAAAACCAATGCACACAAATCAGTCGCCCTTCTCTACACAAACAGTGACCATCAATCAACAGTGACCAAGCTGAGAATCAAATCAATAACTCAACTCCTTTTGCAATAGCTAAAAAAATATATAAAATACTTAGGAATATACTTAATGAAGAAAGTAGAAGACTTCTACAAGGAAAAGTACAAAACTGTGATGAAAGGAATTATAGACCACAGAAACAAATGAAAATACATCCCATGCTCATGGATGAGTAGAATCAATATTGTAAAAAGTAGCAATACTGCCAAAAGCCATATAGAATTCAATGTGATTTCCATCAAAACACCATCATTATTATTCACAGAACTACAAAAGGCAATTTTAAAATTCATATGGAACCAAACAAGAGCCTGCATAGCCAAAGCAAAACTAAGCAAATTGAAGAAATCTAGAGGCATCACATTACTCCATTTCAAACTATACTGTAAGACCATAGTCACCAACACAGCATAACTCTGGTATAGAAACAGGCATATAGAACAACAAGCCACATGTAGATTAAAACTGAATCCTCATGTTTTACCTTACACAAAAATCACCTCAAAATGGATCAAAAACTTAAATCCAAAACCTGAAACTTTAAAAATTCTAGAAGATGACATAGGAGGAATTCTTCTAGACATTGGCTTAGGCAAAGACTTCATAAGCAAGAACCCAAAAGCAAATGCAACCAAAACAAAGATAAATAGATGCAACTTAATTGCACTAAAAAGATTGTCCATTGCAAAAGAAATAATCAGCAGAGTAAGCAGACAACTCACAGAATAGGAGAAAATCTTTGCAATCTATACATACGAGAAAGGATTAACATTCAGAATCTACAAGGAACACAAAAATATCAGCAAGAACAAAGCAATTCCATCAAGAAGTGAGCTAAGGACATGAATAGACAATTCTCAAAGGAAGATATATAAATGGCCAAAAAATATGAAAATAATGTTCAACATCACTAATCATCAGAGAAATACAAATCAAAACCAAAATTCAATGCCACCTTACTCCTTCAAGAATGGCCATAATAAAAAAACTAAAAATTAAAAATGTTGACAGGGACGTGTTGAAAAAGGAACACCTTTACACTGCTGGTGGGAATGTAAACTAGTACAACCACTATGGAAAACAATGTGGAGATTTCTTAAGGAATTGAAAATAGGGCTATCAATTTGTTCCAGCAATCCCACATCTAGGTATCTATCTAGAGGAAAAGAAGACATTATATGAAGAAGATACTTGCACAAACAAGTTTATAGCAGCAATTGCAATTGCAAGAGTGTGGAATCAGTCCGAATGCCCATCAATCAATAAGTGGATAAAGAAGATGTGAGATATATATATATATATATACACACACACATATAAAATACATCATGAAATACTACTCAGTCATTAAAAAAAAAGACATTTGCAGCAACCTGAATGGAATTGGAGACCATTATTCTAAGTGAAGTAACTCAGGAGTGGAAAACCAAACATTGTATGCTCTCACTCATAAGGAGGAGCTAAGCAATGAAGATACAAAAGCATATAAATAATACAATGTACTTGGAGGACTTAGGGGAAAGGTTGGGAGAGGAGTAATGGATAAAAGACTACACATTGCATACAATGTACACTTCCTGGGTAATTGGTGCACCAAAATTTCAAAAATCACCAGTAAAAGACTTATTCATGTAAACAAAACATCACCTGTTCCCCAAAATCCTATTGCAATAATAATAATAAAAGAAATTTAAAGGATCAATAGTGACTACTATGAACAAATATATGCCAGTAAATTGGAGAACCTAGAAAAAATGAACAAATTTCTAGATACATACAACCTACTCAAATTGAACCAAGAAGAAATCCAAAACCTGAACAGACAAATTAAGAAGTAATGACTTTGAGGCTATAATAAAAATGTTCCCAGTAAAGTAAAGCCTGGAAATTGATGGCTTCACTGCTGAACTCTACCAAACATTTAAAGAAAAACTGATACCAACGCTACTCAAACTATTCCAGAAGATAGAGGAGGAGGGAATACTTGCAGATTCATTCTATGAGGACAGTATTACTCTAATGCCAAATATAAAGACACATTTTTTTTTATAAAAAAAGGAAAACTACAAGCCAATGTTTCTGATGAATATTGATGCAAAATCTTCAAGAGAATACTAACAAACCAAGTTCAACAACACGTTAGAAAGATTATTTATCACGATTAATTGAAATTTATATCTTGGATGCAAGCATGATTCAACATAATGTAAATCAATCAATGTAATAAATCAATATCAACAGAAAGAAGGATAAAATTCATGTAATCATTGCAATTGATGCTGAAAAAGCATTTGATAAAATCAACATCTCTTTATGATGGAAATCCTCAAAAAACTTGGAATAGAAGGAACATACATTAACATAATAAAAGCCACGTATGAATGACCTACAGCTAACATCATACTGAATAGGGAAAAATTGAAAACCTTTTCTCTAAGATCTAGAACATGACACAGATGCCACTGCTACTTAACATGACACTGGATGTCTTAGCTAGAGCAATCAGACAAAAGAAAGAAACAAAAGGCATCCAAACTGGAAAGGAAGTCAACTAATCCTTGTTTGCAGATGTTATGATCTTATATTTGGAAGTTCATAAAAACTCCACAAGAAAACTATTAGAACTGATATACAAATTAAGTAAAGTTACAGGATACAAAATAAACATACAAAACTCAGTAGCATTTCTACATGCTGACAATGAACCATGTGAAAATGAAATTTTAAAAAAGTAATCTCATTGACAATAGCCAGAGACAAAATAAAATACCTAGGGATTTAACCAAAGAAGTAAAATATAATAAAAACTATAAAACACTGATAAATAATTGAAGAGAACAAAAAATGAAATATTTTGTTTTTCACCAATTGGAAGACTCAATATTGCTAACATGTCCATACTAGCCAAAGCAATCTATAGATTCAATGTAATCCCTATCAACTACAAATTACATTTTTCACAGAAATAGAAAAAAAAACTATCCTAAAATTAATATGGAACCACAGAAGACCTATAATAGCCAAGGCTTTTCTAAGCCAAAAGAGAACAATACTAGAGGAATCACATTACAACTCTTCAAATTATACTGCAGAGCTATAGTAAACAAAACAGCATGATACTGGCACAAAAACAGACACATAGACCAATGGAACAGAATAGAGAACCCAGAAACAAATCCACACATCCAGAGTATACTCATTTTAGACAGAGGTGTCAATAACATATACTGGAAAAATATAGTCTCTTCAATAAATGGTGGTGAGAAAACTGGATATCAATATGCAGAAGAATAAACCTAGATTCCTATCTCTCACCATATACAAAAACAAAATCAAAATTGATTAAAGACTTAAATATAAGACCTAAAACTATGAAACTACTACAAGAAAACTCTGAGGAAGATTTGCAGGACTTTTGTTGGGGCAAAAATTTCTACATCAATACCTTACATATACAGGCAATGAAAGCAAAAATGGACAAATGGAATCACATCAAGTTAAAAAGCTTCCGCAGAGCAAAAGATACAATCAACAAATGAAAAGACAACTCACAGAATGGGAGAAATTATTTGCAAACTACCCATCTGACAAGGGATTAATAACCAGAATGACTAAGGAGCTCAAACAACTCTATAGGAAAAATCTAGTAATCTGATCAAAAAATGAGCAAAAGATCTGAATAGACTTTCTCAAAAGAAAAAAGACAGATGACAAATAGGACTATGAAAAATTGCTCCACATTATTGGTCATCAGAGAAATGTAAATTAAAAATACAATGTGATATCATGTCACCTAGGTTAAAATGGTTTATATTCAACTGACAGGTAATAAGAAACTCTGGCAAGGAGATGGAGAAAAGGGAACCCTTTACACTATTGGTGGGAATGTAAATTAGTACAATCACTGTGGAGAACAGTTTGAAGGTTCATCAGAAAACTAAAAATTGAGCCACTATATGATCCAGCAAAGCTGCTGCTGGGTATATACCCAAAAGAAAGGAAATCTGTGTATTGAAGAGATATACGCACCCCAGTGTTCGTTGCAGCCCTGTTTACCAAAGCTAAGATCTGGAAGCAATGCAGGTGTCCGTCAATAGATGACTGAATAAAGAAAATGTGGTACATATACACAATGGAGTGCCATTCAGCCCTAAAAGAAGACTAAGATCCTGTCATTTGCCACAAGATGGATCGAACTGAAGATTGTTAAATGAAATAAGTCAAGCACAGTAAGACAAACACGTTCTGACATTTCTGGTATTTAAAAATTAAAGCAATTAAATTCACGGACACAGAGAGTGGAAGGATGGTTACCAGAGGATGGTTACTAGTGGGTTAGTTACTACTGGGGGAGATATGGGGATGGTTAATGTGTACAAAAAATAGAAAGAATGAAAGAATTAATAAGACCTGCCATTTGATAGCATGATAGGGTGACTATAGTCAATAATAATTCATTGTATATTTTAAAATAACTTAAAGAGTGTAACTGAATTGTTTGTAATTCAAATGACAAATGCTTGAGGAGATAAATACCCCATTCTGCATGATGTGCTTATTTCACATTGCATACTTGTATCAAAACATCTCATGTACCCCATCAATATATACACCTACTACATACCCACAAAAAATAAAAATGATAATCAATAAAGCAAATTTTAAAAATTGCAGAAAGTGCTATGGAGAATATTAAGTCTCCAGTTTTAAAGAAATTACAATCTAATGAAAATGGACACACATGTCTAAGAAGCTATAATGAATTGCAGTCAGTTTCAATGACATAAAATGTACAAAGGATATTACTGTAGGTGACTAAGGGAAAGAAGATATTAATTCTAACTGAGGGTTCCAAAAGAGACATTCTAAAAGTAATTAAATCTGATTTTGCCCTTACAGTATTAGTATGGGTTTATCAAGTAAAAGTGAGAAGAAATTTTAGATAAAGAATAGGTCACAAGCAGAGGTAGTGATATAGAAAAGTACTAAACAAATTTGGGACAAGAACCTATATTTCGTCAAAGAAGGAGAAGTAAAAAGATTTCCACTTTCCAAAACATCCATTAAACACTACAGGAACAAATGTGACACATTTGACAATATAGTACAGTATTACCATTCTTATTTTATTTTTCAAATAAGGAACAAGCCAAATTAACAAGAGTGTACAATAGCACTGTAAAAATTATAATGCATGATATGACACAAACCAAACCACATGGAAGTAACTTTACTGCTTGGATATCAGCTGCATGTAGTCATTTTAGTTGATATACTGTATGACAGAATCAAGATGCAAAATATATTAACAAGTTGAATCTAGTATATTGAAATTTAGCATGGATAAATGTAATGTCTTATCCTTAAGTTCAAAACCATTTGCACCATACAGACTAAGAAATAAATGGATAAATTAAAAATAAATGACTATAAACTATTGATAGATATAAGCTAATTGTCCATTAGGCTTAAAAAGGTAATGTCATTTTAGGCTGCATGGATAGAGATAGAGTATACAAAAAAAGATAAGTAATAAGCCACATCTGTGGTAATTATGAGTGCCACATTTTTAAGAGAGCCAGGTGCAAATTAGAGTACACTCTAAGAAGAATGACTAAATCGGAGACAGAATAAGAATCATTCTGTTAGAAACAAAAGAATGAAATTAAAGTATTTAGATTTAGAAATACATCGCAGTCATGGGGATGAGAAGGAATGTATGACAATGCTCATTAGTCACTTGAGAAGCTATCATAGATAGAATTGACCAGCTTGTTGTGTGTGGCTCCAGAGGACAGAATGAGAGCCTGTGGTCAGACATCTCAGAAAGACTGATTTTCATTCAATAGAAAGAATAAAAACGTGCTATAATTATAGCTGTCCGATATTACAATAGGCTGCCTAATGAAAACAGTAAGCTCCCTTCAATAGAGTTATTTAAGAGTAGACTTGATAACTACTTGTCAACATGTTTTAGAGATTCATACATCAATCATGTAAGGAGTTTAACTAGATAACCTCTAAGGCCTCCACTTATGGTAATGTTCTCTGATTCTATCAGTCTGTGAGAAAGCATGTCATTAATTCTGTGAGTCTATGAAAAGGCATGTATTAATTCCAGTGTCATGTCATGATTAATAATGATATACTGAGAATGAGAATGTTAAGCGCATTAATGGAGTGACCACTTACATTAAAGTGTTTTCTAGTCAGCAGTAACACTTCATAATAAGTGAACATTTGTCTCCATTTAAATTACTAAGAATTCCCATTGAATTATTACTGCAGTATGAATATGAAATGATACTACTACAATAAATGTTTTATAATTAACATTGAAGAAAAGATGATTTTCCTTTGCTATAAAAATGTGAATTATTAATGAAAGGGAATTTCGGTGTTGATCTCTTCATATTTCTACTCCAACTCCATTTGACATGCTATATCCTCACTAGTTTTAACTCATAGATCTGACATGTAGGGGGATGTCAATCTGGCTTATTCACCAAAAATGACAATGTTTAAAAACATTGGTGATTTATAGTCAACTGTGGGGCACAAATGTCCAAAGGAAAAATATCAGTAGGAAACAATATTTAATTTGGAAATATTTTTGTAAGCATTAAGATGTATATAATTAGGGAACAGAACAATCAAAAGGGCTGAAAATAAATGAATGTCAAACCAATAATGACTATATTAATAATTAATACAAAGTAATTTTGGGTTATTAGCTAAAGAATGACATGTTTAGGAGCTATATCAATGTGAGAACTGGATATAAAGTAATAATAAGAAAAATTGTGCTCAAAATAAGATAGGCTACCTACAATGATATTAAAACAATGCATGTGAATGCTGATGTGACTAGAAATGATTTTTATTACACAAATATTGAATAATTACTACAAAATATTAGAAAAACATATTTTGTTTGTAAATTTTATGACCTGGAAATTTATTACTAGCATTTTTATTACTGTATTTAAATATAATTTACATGTCATACAATTCACTCATTTAAAGAGTTATATTCAATTGTTTTTAGGATATGTACAGTTGTGCAATCATCACTATTAACTACTTTTTGAACATTTTCATCACTCTAAAATGAAACCTCATACCCATTAGCAGTCATTTTCCACTAACCTCCCTCAAAGTTACACGATTACTGATCTACTTTCTGTCTCTATGGATATTCCTTTTTAGGATATGTCATATAAATGGAGTCACACATTATGCGGTATTTTGTGAATGGCTTCTTTCATTTACCATAACGTTTTCAAGATTCATACGTATTTTTATATTGTCAATGCCTCACTATCTTTTATTGTTAAATAATATTCCATTATATAACCATATATTTACCCATCCATCAGTGTATAGCCATTTGTATTGCTTCTCTTTTCTCTATTATGAATAATGCTGGTATGTCTATTAAGGTGTAAGTTTTTATGTGACTTATGTTTTTATTCTGCTTAGGTATATGGCAGAAGTAGAATTAGTGCTAAAATGATTACTTTGTGTTTAATCTATTGAGAAATTGTCAGGCTTTTTTTCAAAGCCACATTCTCCCCAACGCTTATTATCATCTGTTTTTTGTTTGTAGCCTTATTAGTGATTAGTGGGTATAGGGTGGTATCACATCATGGTTATGATTATTATTTACCTGATGGCTAATGATGTTAGCAACTTTTCATGCCTTTATTTACCATTCATATATCTTCTTTAGACAATCGTCTGCTTAAATCATTTTTTACATTTTATTAGGTTTTCTTTTTATTTGTGAATTTCAGGAGTTCTTTATATATACTGAATAAAATTCCCTTATAAGAAGCAGTAATACATCACTTAATGATGCTTTGGTCAATGGTGAACTACATATATGATGGTGTTCCCATAAGATTATAAACGAGCTGCAAAAATTATTTGCACATAAAAGAGTAAAAAAGTTTAAATTTTTTTTTAAAGTATAGAAAATAAAATATTACATTAAGCAAAGGTTAATTTTTGAAAAAATAATTGTATAAATTTAGTAAAGCTTAAAGTGTACCGTATATATATAAAGTCTACAGTAGTATACACTAACATTTTAGTTCTTCAGATGCACTTACAATTCACTGACTGACTCACCCACAGCAATTTGTAATTGTGCAAGCTCCATTCATAGTAAGTACCCTATAAAGGTGTACTATTTTTAAGTCTTTTATATTGCATTTTTACTGCACTTTTTCTATGTTTAGATATATTTAGATACAAAAATACCATTGTCTTGTTACAACTGCCTACAGTATCAACAAAATAACAGGCTGTACTGGTTTGTAGCCTAGGAGCAATAGGCTATATCATACAGACTAGTTATGTAGTAGGTTATACTGTCCAGGTTTCTGTTAGTATAATACATTCTAATATTCATACAACAAAATTGCCTAATGTACTTCTCAGAGCGTTGTTAAGCAACATGTGAATGTATATAATTTGCAAGTATATTCTCCTACTCTGTTAGTTGTCCTCAAAATTAATACTGTTTTTAATTTAAGCATAATTTATAAGTTTATGAGGTACAATAGAATGATTCTATATATACAAACAACATGGAATGATTAAATCAAGCTAAATGACATATCCATTGAATTACTTATTTTTTGTTATGAGACATTTGAAATTTACCCTCTTAGTTATTTTAAAATTTACAATGCGTTACTATTGATTATAGTCACCCTGAAATAGATTTCAAAATCTATTCCTCTTTTATATCTGAAACCTATGATCAAAAACCCCCCATTCCTTCCCTCCCACACCCACTACTCGGCTAAGCTTCTGATAACCATCATTCTATTCTTTGCTCCTATGAGTGTGACATGTTTAAATTTCACATGTAAGTGAGACCATGTTTTTTTGTCTTTCTGTGCCTTATTTTGCTTAGCATAATGTCATCCAGATTCATCCATGTTGTTGCAAATGATAGGGTTTATTATTGTTAAGGCAAAATAGAATCCCACTGTACATATAGCCCACAGTTTTTATTCACTCATCAACTAGATTGATTTCATATCTTGACTATTGTGAATAATGTGGCAGTCAACATGGGAGTGCAGATATGCCTTCGACATATTGATTTTAGTCTCTTTGGATATGTATCCAAAAAGTACACTGCTTTAGGTAGAAATTCAAAAACTCCCATGCTTCTAAAGTCTACCATAAACAGAAAAGTTGATAAAAACTATGGCTGTTTAAAAATATGTTTAATTAACTATGTAAAAAATGAGTGAAAATAGGTACAATTTCATCCTTTAGGATATTTAACATGCAGAAACAGAATTTAGTTTTCATTTATTCTACTCAAAGAGTAAAGTGTAAAAAAAATGCAGAGTATTTAGAATAACGTAGTTTTAGACATCATCATTTTCAAATGTAACCAAATTTGAATTGCCCAGGCATCCCAAGTGTATCTAATTTGGGAACACATTAGTCATCAGCCTCAAGGTGTTGCAATATTTCCAGTCAGTTTTGTTATACACTTGGAGTCTTTCTATTGATTCTCTTGACAGTGCTTCAATATAGATAGCTGTGTCTGTTTCATAACTCACCAGGGAATATAGCATTAGATCTCCTTGGTAGTATTGTGCATAAAGACATGACATAGGCAATCTGTAACCAAAACTAGCTAGAAGCACTGTTCAGAAAATCTCAGCACCAGGATGTGTTGCAGTTGAACACAAGCAGATGAAGAGTCTGCCTATTTTCCTCAAAGGAAGACTACCACCTCAGTCACTCATTTTACAGTCAAATCTTTATTACTTAGTGAGACAGGAACTTGAATCGGAGGATAAACACTTCATTGACATGATGACCCATAGTTGTTCTCACTGCATTCTTGAAAAATTCAAACACAAGGTGATAGAAATATGATGGTATATAACCCACTTATACTGGTTGTCCTCATGGCTTTACATTTACTTCTTCAAGTTTGAATTTGGAAGAATTAATATAATACAGATTACCCAGATGTGTAGCATTTTCATAGCCATATTTAATAACTCCATCTACCTTGCAGTTTGTATTTATGTTGGCAATATGTTTTTCAAGGGTTAGACTTCCTTTGTCTTTTTCATGAAATAATAAAGAGTGCAGGTTGAGTAACATTCTAATTGAAAGGCAACTCATCTAAAAATGATTCAAAAAGTACTGAGTACTCTGCTGACAGAATCTACTCTGAAGCTTTCCTATTTAATCCCATCCTGGGCCATTGTAGAAAGAATGTCATTATGTTGGTTCCTGATTCATCGAGCAATGAATTGTTTTAGCATCTTTTAGTGCTTTTGTCCTTAAAAATCAAGACACTCCTGAAGATTCTGTATATACAAGGTTTGTATCAATTGAACTGATGATGACCTGAGAAGATTATCTGAAAGAAGACATTACTTTTATTACATTTGCTAATTGAATAGGCAAGTATTACTGCAGAAGCACAAATGAGGTCTTTTCACTAGCACTCACACATATGCAGTCCAGAAACTGCTTTATGGAGAACAAGGACTATGAGTAGTGCATGTATAAGTCCCCTTAGTCTGGAATGCCAGATGCCAGGTGGGAGCCAGAGCCTGAGGTAAAACTGCAGCTGATATTGGGGTGGGTGATGCACAACCCTGCATCCAGGCCAATCATGGCAACTCCACCCAACAGCCCAATCCTCAATTTTCTTGTTTCTTCTGACTTATCAAATCTAACTATTGAGCCCTATTGTGGTTTTTTTTTTAATTTTGGCTATTGAAATTTAGAATTTCTATTTTCAAAGATAATTCATATCTTTCTGTTGGTATTCTCTATTTGATAAGGCATTATCATCACATATTCCTTTACTTCTTTAAGCACGGTTTACTTCAGTTCTTTAAATATATTTATAATAACTAATACAAATTTATTGTCTGCTAAGTTCACTACCTGAACACCTTCAAATTCAGTTTCTGTTGCCTATTCTTTTTTTGGGTGTGTGTGACTGGGTTACACTTTCCTGTTACTTTGTATAGTCTGTTATTTTTATTGAAAGCAAGCCATTTTAGATAAAACATTGTACAAACAAACGTGAAACTCTGTATTCTGATTCCCACCCCAAGTTTTTGTTGTTTTTGTTGTTTGCTTGGTTGGTTGTTTGTTTTTAATTTTATGACTTGAGAAAACTTCACTAGTATACTTTTCCTGCAGTGTACAGTCTGGCTCTTTTTTTTTCTTCGTATTTTATTATTTGTAGCCTGGCTACTTAGGGGTCACTCTTGTTTCAGCATAAGGCACTTACTGGTCAAAAGTCGTGATAAAGTCTCTTAGCCTGTTAGATTTTTGCCATTTACCATTATATGTGTCTGGTTTGGAGGCTGCTAGTTCAATAAGTTAATGTAGTTTCCCACACATTCATACAGGCACTAGCAGCTTAGAGATTACTTCTCTGAGCACTCCTAAGATAGTGCAGTCATCAGCGTGTACATAGTCTTCTAAGCTTTTGGAAATTACTGTGATATTATTTTTAAACTTGGATTCCTAGAAGTCAACCTTGAGTCAGAGTAGCTTACTGTCTAGTCAGTGTTTGGTCATAGATTACATTCAAGTTCCTTATACCAGTAAAGTTTCAGCTCTCTGTTGATAGGTCTGCATGTATCAAGAAATGCTTTTGGCCGGCCAAGGCCACTCACGCCTGTAATGCCAGCACTTTGGGAGGCTGAGGTGGGCAGATCACAAGATCAGGGAGTTCAAGACCAGCCTGATCAATGTGGCGAAACCCCATCTCTAATAAAAAATACAAAAAATTAGCCAGATGTGGTGGTGCGTACCTGTAATGAGCTACTCTGGAGGCTGAGGCAGGAGAATCACTTGAACTTGGGAGGCGAAGGTTGCAGTGAGCTGAGATAGAACCACTGCACTCCAGCCTGGACAACAGAGCAAGACTCCATCTTAAAACAAATAAAAGAAAAGAAAAGAAATTCTTTCAAGTCTGCTCCTCATCTTGCTCCAGTTGCTTCCAAGTGAGTACAATCTAACACATACGTACAGATTTCCCAACTCCCAGAACTTACTGTACTCTCAAGAGAGCTCTTTCCAAATTATCTCTTAAACTTCTGGATATTTTGTTGTTTTGCTTCTACTATGAAGCTACCAGCTTCCTCTTAATTGTTTTCCAAAAAGATCTCAAATTTTTGAACAATATTAGACATGGAGTTCTCCAATCTTTGTTTCAAATCAAGTTATTTTTTTTGGCAGAGTTGTGTAGCTATTTGATCTTATTGTGTATATCTCTTGCCTAACTTTCTCCCTGGACAGAAACCCTACCCCTTTGCACCAGAGCTGGGTGCAGGGGACCTGAATGACAGCCACATTTTATGAGGGGGTTCTAGGGGGGAGGTGGCATCTCCTAGTCTTCTCATCTTGCTTGCCTGAACATGGAGCCTCTACACTACAAGTGTAGTACGATAGGGTTCAGAGGGCCAGGTATTTTCAACTTGCTGTACTTGGTAGAACTTCTATTCTATTAATGAGGCCTGGCAGGGTAAGAAAAACAAGTTTCTGCTGCGTACCCAGAATAAAGCTTCTATAACTCATGGCTGAAAGAAATAAGACAAACAGCCTGCTCCTTCTGGAATGGAAACATAACACCAGACTGGAGCTGAGAAAGAAAAGCCCCCATCTTACAGGCTGCACACAAACAGAGTAGAGTTTCCATAACACAGAATTGAGGAAGGAAGTATAATGGAGTAGGTGGTGGCTCAAATGCCACAGACTCTTGCTATTGTTACCAAGATTTGATATTCTTTCATGAGTGATTCTCTATTATTTTCCTTCAGGACTATTTTCAGAAATTTTGAAGGTTTTTTAAAAGAATTTGATCAATTAAATTGTTCTTTTCCTAGGAAAAGGGTCTGTATTCATCTGTTTGGGCTTCCATAACAAAATACCATAGACTGTGTAGTGTATAAACAATGAAAATATATGTGTTACAGTCCTGGAGTCTGGGAAGTACAGCATCAAGATGCTGGCATATCTGGTGCCTGGTGAGGGAAAATTTCTTGGTTTATAAATGGAGAATTCTCACTGTATTCTTGCATGGTTGAAAGAGTGAGGTGTCCCTTTTTGGGCTTCTTTTATAAAAGGACTAATCCCATTCATGAGGGCTCCACCCTCATGATCTAATCACAGTCTAAAGTCCTCACCTGTTATTATTATTACCCTGGGGCTTAGGATCTCAATCCATGAATTTTGGGAGACATAAACATCCAGACAGTAACAGGGTCCTCTGATATTCTTACTCCATCATCTCTGAGAGTCTTACTCCATCATCCCAGCAGTCTGACCTCACCACTAGCATTTTTGTATATATGTTTTCTGTGTTTTCATTGTAGAAGGATGTAAATAATGGTGTGCTTATTTTGTGTTGTAAAATTATTCAAATACAATGGATACTTTTTAGTGCTTTGATGAGATTTGTACAGCTCTTCGAAATATACTTTCCATTAAGTCATTGTATCCCCAGGTTTGTGGTTTTCTACTATTGATTACTTATGGTTTTCATAGCCTGGCCCCAATTCACCTTCCAAACTGCTCTCCCCGTACACTTCTCATTAGCTTTTCATGGAAGTTAAGATGATCTACCTATTATCCCTTGAAAATGCCAAGTTATTTTACTTCATATTTTTATTTATGCCCCTCAGGTACTCTACTTTTAACTTGCTGCCCCAATCCTTCTAATCTTTCGGGACTTAATTGAACTTCCATTTCCAACAGGAAAGTATCCATGACCATCCCAGTTATTATTTATCTCTCCCTTTCCTCTGATATTTTAAATATTTAATAACAATACACATGGTATATATCTTCTACTGCTTTATGACATTGCCTGCATACTTGCCTTTTTTGCCATGTCTTAGAAATGTGTTTATGCTTTGACCTCAATTAAAGAATAACTCTTGGAAAACATGGAGCTGTTGGAGCTAATGGATTGTGACCAATAGCTTCTTTGTAGCCTTCCTAGTTAAGTATAGCACTGCAGATATATAATGTTCTTAGTAAATATTTCATTGAGTAAATTTGTTCCCTGATGAGTCCTGAAATAGGACTCTATTTGTATTGACACAAAAATTACTTTGCTCATTGATGGAAGTTAAAGCCTCTTAAGTGTGCTTGCTCATAAGATCCCTAGATTATTGGATCATTAAGAGCAAATAGCAGTTGCCCCTTCATACACGTGTTCTAGTGTTATAGCAATGACCAGGCATGCCTGAAGAAATAATGTGCCAGAACTCCTAATCATTCCTATTGAAATTTTTCTTATTTTCATATAATATTTTAAGAACTCTCACATGCTAAAAACTGCTAGTTAAATAGATCTGGTGCCTAATCATGTGTCAACTCTAATATATCTTAAAACTCCTTGATTGTCATTAATTTAATTTGCAGCTTGATGGAGAGTGAGAAAATTTTTAAACATTGAAAAAGATGGTTTAATTTTCTTAACCTCTTTGGTGTTATACATTAAATTAATATTGACTAATAAAGTAGCAATAATCAGGATGAAGTAATAAGTGAAGTTAAGAAACTTCTTTATGGCAATGAAGAAAATGACAAAGACTGGGTGAGAAGCTCTGTCTTCAGTGTGTACAATTATATAATCAGTTAGTTAAAATCATGGTCAGTTATTAAAAATAATATTTTTTTAAAAATTTAAGCATAATTAAGCAATTTAATTTATAAATGAAGACCTGAAAATCCAAAACTTAATGTTGCGATGTTGTTAACATTAATTCCACTTTAGCAACTTCCTAAAGTTGTATAAAAAGGCATGGGCAGTCTCCTAAGGCAAATACTGTATCTTGGGGAAAAGAATGGATGATTTTCAGTTTGGTTCAATGTAAGTATGATCTTGTTCAGATGGTTTCAAAATAACCAGTTGCTGGTTAGGCCAAACAAAAAAATAAGAAAAAGTATGGTCCTCCAATGTTGGGATTTTCATATCTAATATACATTGCTGATATGTTTCCCCTTCAGTTCTTGTATAAGATATTTTTGAAGCTGAGTCCACACCTTTAAAACATTATATATTAACATTTTGTACTCTCTAAACTAGTACCTCCAGACTGAAGTTTGTAGATCCTCTCCAAAGAACCAACAACACCAAAAGAATCCTTCATGATGGTATATAACAGATGTTTCCTCATACTCTCATATCTTCCTTATACTGTAAAACAAAAATTTAATTTTTTAACTCAACAAATGAAATCTCATTTTGCATGGAATTCTATACATAATGAAATACAATTTACCTGCATGATAGGAAGTACACTTATAGGATATGCTTTCTGGCATTTACTTTGTACCTGTGCCTTTCAAATTTTAATATGCACAAGTAGAGATCTTTTTGAAATGCACATTCTGATTTATTACTTCTGGCGGGGGCCTAAAATTCTGCTTTCTCACAAGCTTCCAAGTGATGCCATAGCTGCTGGTTTATTGACTGTAATGTGAATAGCAAGACTTTATATTGCTTAAAAAAGAGTGAAACAATGTTGATACTTTTGAAGTTTGGTGGCATGTAGATGTATGATCCTGATGCTGTTTTTTTTTTATTGTGTGTGTTTGAATATTTTATAATAAAATGTTTTTAATATAAAAAAATTAAAAATAAAGGGTAAGTCCATAGCATTTGGCTTACAGTAAACTCAATCTATGTCTTTGATTGACTGGTCTGAATTGCAGAAGGATCCAAGAGATAGCCATTTGACTTTGTGCAATGTGACTGAGGAATAAGTGCTCTAAAAAGGATATCAGTTAACCAATTGGCCAATGAAGTTATATGTAAATATAGCCTAAAAGTTTTATTTTCTTTAAGGTTATATATTTCTTCTATATGTTTTCCTAGAAAAAAAACTCAGAGAAGCATTATACCATAACTTTGTGTTAAAAATCATAGCATGGCCTTTTTCCATGCTCACAGTCAGTGAGTTGAGACCCAAAAGTGGCACCATTTATGTTTTTCACTTAGACTAGTTTGATTGGACAAATTGTCTCTATGGACAGAGATGCATTAAAAATAATGCAGCCAGGTCATCTCCATTATTTAAAATTTTCAATGTAGGAAGATAAGATTTGAAAAGGCTAGCCCTACTCATTCCAAGGAATATAAGATAAGGCCAGATTGAATGGCAGAAAATCTAAGACTAAAATACATATTTTTAAAAATTTAATTGTATTACTTTCAAGTACATAGTTATTCACATTATACTTTGAAAATGCATTGCCCACTAGAAGTCCTTAGGGACACAATTGAATTAATAGGATAATATTTATCATGTAAGTAGGTGATTCTAAATGCTTCAGAAGAACTCAACAAATTTTTCTCTTAAGTCATCTAAATATGATTTCTGAATACAGCATTAAAAATGCTGGAAACTGTACTACAGCTCCAAGTGGTATATTAGCAGAGACCAAAGGAATGTGACTATATAATTAAATGTATTTGGTAAATGTAGAGATAGCTTTCGATATTTCTCCCAGTCTCTTGACTATAGGACAGATATATTCTCCAAACTTCAGTTTTCATATATATTTTTTCACCATATAGTATAAAGCACATTTAAGATAATAATGTTACATGTGTGAATTACTAGATCCAGACATATTAACTCAAATTATCTGAGCAGTGAAGACCAGGAAACTACACTTTGAAAAATGTCCCCAGATAATTCCATAGTATAGACTAGTTTGAGAACCTTTGGGCTTAAGAGTGGCCAAACAGGAAATGAGCTACAGATAAAATTTTTCAATTTTTTCAGTTGCTAGCTGCTGTGAGCAGTTGTATACTATGAGAGGAGGATATGGATGGGAATGGCTAATCACTGTGAGATTGGGGATAAGCTGCGGATCAACATTTTTCTTTTTTTCTTTCTGTGCCTCCATTATTCTTGCTCAACAAGACTTTGTCATGTGCTGGTAACAACCAAAAGTTAATATGTAAAATATTGTCTCATCTTATTTTCTGCTTTTTTCACATAAATGTAACACCAGTTTTCTCATCCTATGTAATTACACATTAAAAAATAGAAATAAATGTATTTAATGCTAATTATTTGAGTTTTTCTGATTTGATCTTTTTATTAAGTATTTATTCCCAGAAAGTACTATTCTAAATAGTATTCTTAATGTGCAGTACAAAAAAGTCCTAGAAGAATATTTATCACCATCATCAATGAGATTTATTTTTACATTCTCATTATTAAAACATTTGCTAACTTGAAGAATATTTTAGTGCCTTGCTGACAACTAGACATCAATATTTTTTTAAAAAGTTCCATTAATCTAAGTGATTTCTAGAAAGTGCATTTTTATAAAATCCATAAATACAAACTCATTTTCTCTCTTATTGATAAGCACATAGACTTTTGAGACTTGAAGATGTCCTTAAACAAGTGATTTATTACAGGGACAAAAGAAATGTTAAACAATTAAATGATTTGCTAAGAATCATTTCAAATTTTTGGGACATTAGCTCCAGATCTGATTTTTGCTTTTTACACACATGTATTAATAACAAGTATCAGATATATCCTGAAGTAACTAAATTGTCAGGAAATAGTGGATTGAACATTGGATAAAGAGACAGGAAATTCTAAGTTTTAGTTGTTGCTAGTCATTAGTTCTGAGAGCTTAGATAAGTCAATTCCTCTTTTTGAACATCAATTTCCTCAGTTGTTAAATTCATTCCATAAATATTTACTGAAAGCCACCTGTGTTTTAGTTAACATCTGGTCACTGTAGTTGGAAAAATAGATTTTGTAAGGAAGAAAATCAGCCTGGTGTAATGAAAAGAGCATTGAATGGAAAATGAAGTAACTCATGTTCATTATAGCTTGGACTAGATAATTTCTAAGAACACTTCCAATTCTGAAATTCTAGGAGTCTATTTGTTGTTTGCAAGTACACTTATAGATGTTTAATACTATTCCTTAGGGAGGACTGACTTCCTATCTAGGGCTTGCAGCTAATCATAGATGCAAATAAAGTAGGTGACAAGTAATGTTATACCTAAGAGGATGTCAGAAAGTCATCCTATTAGAAACTCTGTCTCTAGGCAAGTTTATTGCAGCCTGAAATCATTTACAATTATCTTACAATGAGGTGATTTGAATCTCAGTTATTCTATTTACTAGCTTATGACTTTGAAAAATTCTAAATGTCAGTTTCCATACCATTAAAATAGTGATAATAATAATGCCTATCTTATAAGTTTGTTGTTAAGTTATAAAACATATGAAGCATATAATATCTGGCACATCATAAAAAACAGTATTTCATTTTTGAGCACCTTATCTGTAAACAGTTTTATGTGAGAGCTCTGGATATAAAAGGAAGCATAGGATATGGTGTCAGCCCTTATGGAACGCATTAATAATTAAGAAAATAAGATGTACACATATAAGACAAACAAAAAGTAATATACTATCAAGTTCTAAAAATTATTAGTTGAGAGAAGAGGCAGTTCATTGCATATTTTCTATTTGTTATGTGCTGTGTAACGTTTTGTGAATAATAGAGCATTATATAGGATGTAGTCCTTCTTCATAATGGCAGGGATTATTTCATGCACAGACCCACACCCCCCTTTTTGCCACTCCCCGCCACACACACATGAAAAAAGAGAGAGAGAAAGTAAAATGTAGTTTTAAGACTGTTGTAATGGCTCAGAGAAACAAGGACCATTAAGGATTTAGACAGGTGGCAGGGATGAGGGTAACAGGTGGAGGGACTTAGAGCAGCTGTCTCAGAAAGACAGTTTTTTCAACTGCCCTAGAGGGCTTTCTAACCATCTTGGAGTCCTCATGTCATATAAAGTTAGAAATGCAAACATTCCACAAAACCTTCAGGTTGGATGGCTGAATGCATTATACTTTAACTGAATGAGAGGTAGCTGGGAAAACCACACAAAAAAGAGAATCCAAATATCTCCCACGTGGCAAATTTTCTCCTGGTGACAGGCCAAGAGAGTAAGTTAGGATGAGACTTTGCTGCTTATTTTTTAAGGAGGTCATCACTGCTAGCTTTAAGGTAAAATATTCTTATCAATATTTTCTTCAAATGAGGATTATACTCATCTTTTTCCCTAAGGATATCTTCAAGCTTTAAGTTTAGAAACCCCTTGATCAAACTAATATACACGGCAGTAGAGAGGTTCATAAATTAACTGTAGACTAGACTCTTGTGTAGGCAAGCATGTGCTTCTATGTGAAAGTTACCCATTGGCTTGTATAAAAATAAGTCGTATTAGTGATAAAAAGCTGGTAACTAAATTAAGAAAATGAGGAGTACGTAACTGGCCGTATGTGAAGAATTATATAGTGAGATCTGATTTCTTTCAAGTTTTCAAAACCTAGGCCTACGTTCACTGTTAAAACAGTTGTTTTGACCACTAGAAAGATAGAGATCTACATAAACTATGAATAATTCTGGTTTCAGAATTCTAACTTGATTGGATTGAAAGATGCAAAGTATTGTTTCTGGGTGTGTCTGTGACGGTGTTGCCAAAGGAGTTTAACATTTGAGTCAGTGGAACAGGAGAGGCGGACCCATGCTCAATCTGGGTGCGCACCATCTAATTATATACCAGGATAAAAGCAGGTAGAAGAACGTGGAAGGACTAGACTGGTTTAATCTTGCCTACATCTTTCTCCCATGCTGGATGTTTCCTGCCCTAAAACATCAGACTCCAAGTTCTTCAGCTTTGGGACTCAGACTAGCTTCCTTGCTCCTCAGCTTGCAGACGACCTATTGTGAAAACTCACCTTTTGATCATGTGAGTCAATACTCTTTAATAAGCTCCCCTTTATATATACGTCTATATATAGTATATATACTATACTGTTAGTTCTATCCCTCTAGAGAACTGCAACTAAAACAGATTTTAAGTATATCGTGTTGTATATGTATCATACTTTCTTCAGCTAATTCACCATTGATGGGAACCCAGGTTGATTACACATCTTTGCTACGGAAAATAGTGCTACAATGAACATCATCAGTGCTTGTGTCTTTTTGGTAGAATTATATACTTTCCTATAAGTATATACCCAGTAATGGAATTGTTGAGTCAAATAATAGTTCTGTTTTAAGTTATTTGAGCAACTACAGACTGCTTTCTACATGGCTAAACTAATTTACATTTCCTCCAACCATGTTTTACTGTTTCCTTTTCTGTGCAGCCTTTCCAACATCTTTTTTTTTTTTTTTAATTTTTTAGTAATAGCCATTCTGGATGGTATGAGATAGTATCTCGTTATCGTTTTGAATTGCATTTCTCTGATTACTTATAAGTTTGAGCATTGTTTTAACATTTTCATTAGCTGCTTGTATGTCTTCTTTTGAGAAGTGTCTATTTGTGTCCTTTGCCCACTTTTTAATGGGGTGATTTGTTTTTTGTTTGTTAAATTGTTTAAGCTCCTTAAAGATTTTGGATATTAAATCTTTACCAGATGCATAGTTTGTGAGCATTGCTTCCCATTCTGTAGGTTGTCTCTTTATTATACTGATAGTTTATTTGCTGTGCAGAAGCTCTTTTGCTTAATTATGTCCGATTTGTCAATTTTTGCCTTTTTTGCAATTGCTTTTGAGGACTTAGCAATAAATTATTCACCAAGGATGATCTCCAGAATAGTATTTCCTAGGTTTCCTTCTAAAATTTTCATATCTTTACATGTTACATTTAAGTATTTAATTTATCTTGACTTAATTTTTGTATATTGTGAGAGGCAGGAGTCTAGTTTTGTTATTTCACATGTAGAAGTCTTTCACCTTCTTTGTTACCTATATTCTTAGGTATTTCATTTTCTTTGTGGCTGTTGTAAATGAGACTGTGTTATTGATTTGTCTCTCAGCCTGGAGCTTTTATGTTCTTCTTTTTATTATTATTATTTTTTTATTGCATTTTAGGTTTTGGGGTACATGTGAAGAACATGCAAGATTGTTGCATAGGTACACACGTGGCAGTGTAATTTGTTGCCTTCCTCCCC
>PVKP010037161.1:0-21857 GCA_004027715.1 Plecturocebus donacophilus | reverse complement strand
ACTACATCTTAAAAAAAAAAAAAAAAAAGTAGAGGATTATCTGAAGAAAGCAATTCCAATCAAAATTAAACAACTCCAAAAAGGAACATTTCTAGTGTCAGTAATGGGCTGGTTGAGGAGGTCTTTGAGAGATTTCTTTTTATTGATTTTTTTTTTTTTGAGACAGTATCTCGCTGTGTCACCCAGGCTGGAATATACTGATGTGATCTCAGGTCACTGCAACCTCTGCCTCCCAGGCTGAAGCAGTCCTCCGACATCAGCCTCCTGAGTAGCTGGGACCACAGGTGTGTGCCACCACACCTGGCTAATTTTTGTTTTTTTAGTAGAGACACGGTTCCACCATGTTGCCGAGGCTGGTCTCAAACTCCTGAGCTCAAGCGATCCTTACGCTTCGGCCTCCAAAATTGCTGGGATTACAGGCATGAGCCACTGTGCCTGGCTTGTATTTCTTTACTAAGTCGTACTTGCCCAAAATTTATGAAGCCAAATAATACGTAAAGGCCTGGTACAAAAAAGCAGTCCTCTGTGGGCACCTCCCTCTTTACCTGTTTCTTCTAGTAGATACTAACACCATTGTATTTCTAAATAATATATAGATGTGGCCTTCTCTTAATTCATGCCAGCTGGGTGAGGTGGCTCATGCTTGTAATGCTAGCATTTTGAGAGACTGAGGTGGAGGTGGGAGGATTGCTTGAGGATAGGAGTTTGAGACCAGCCTGGGCAACATAGCGAGATCCTGTCTCAATAAAACATAAAAAAATGTGCCGGGTGTGGTGGTGCCTGCTTGTAGTCCCAGCACTGTGGGAGACTGAGTCAGGAGGATCATTTCAGCTCAGGAATTGGAGGCTGCAGTGAGCTATGATCGCACCACTGCACTCCAGCCTGGGTAGTCAACCCAGATACTGTCTCAAGAAAGAAAGAAAGAAAAAAGTAGGCTGGGTGAGGTGGCAAGCCTAGAAGGCACATGTCTCACAGCCTCCAGGCAGACAGAAGAAGTCACTAATGAATCATCTGGGGCCAGCCTCAGTGGCTCACGCTTGTAATCCCAACACTTTGGGAAGCCAAGGTGGGTGGATCACTTGAGGTCAAGAGTTTGAGACCAGCCCGGCCAACATGGTAAAACCCCATCTCTACTAAAAATACAAAAATTAGCCAGGTGTAGTGGCACACACCTGTAAAGTTACTTGGGAGGCTGAGGCATGAGAATCGCCTGAACTCAGGAACTGAGATTGTGCCACTGCACTCCAGTCAAGCCTTGGTGACAAAGTGAGACTCCATCTCAAAAAAAAAAAAAAAAAAAAAGGTAACCCATGTCAACCATCTGATGGTGGAGGAGGATTTCAAATCTCTATACCATACTTTCCCTTCTCCATTCTTGCCATAGCACTAGAGTACAATGTCTTACTAAATTCATATCCAGCGTTTACTTGTAACCACATACATAAAATTCATTGTTGAGCCAAATGAGCCTCAGTGATTTCATTTCCTTTCTTTTAGGATTTTTTTTTCCCTAGAGTTAATAATTGCCTCACTTTTTTATTTGCCTAATTTTCTTTGAGCTATGACTAATTTTCCCATACTTTCAACCTCTGTACAAATCATCTCGGGACAATTTTCTGCACATCCAAATCTTGAAGACCACCTGCAAATAGGCTGATCTTTTTTGTTTTGTGTTTCTTTTTTTAATCCCCATTTTCTTTAAATCTGAAACCTTTTTCAAAAAGTTTCCAATCTTCTGCTTAGTTTTATTTTCTAAAACTTTTATGAAATGTAGTGGGAGTTTTTACTGATTCCAAATGGGGTATTGTATTTTGGTGGGAAATTGCGTCTCTCCCACCCAGCTAATGTCAAGAGCTGAGAAATGAATCCAGAGTTTCTGATATTTGATATTTCGCTTAGTTGAAATAAACTTTCATCATTTTTCCTGAACAACACCATTCAGAAGTAATGACTGTTAGCCCCAGGAACCCTGGAAATATTCAGTAATAGTAAATCTTTACTCTCCCCTCCCCCCTCGGAACTGATTCTACATTTCTAGAAATAAAAGTTATTTTTTAAATAATTGGCCCTTACCCAGGCCATTTACTGCAATATTCACGCCCTTTATTTACGTTCATCTCACAGTGCCTTTTATTTGTGTTCAGTCATTTACAAGTCTGCCTTTCCAACTAGATTGTAAATTACTTGAGGCGGCCAGAGGTGTCTTTTAAAAATTCACTTTTGTACTTTTGGATTCCCCTAGGTCCTAACACAGCGCCTCGCCCTTAGCAAGCTCTCCATAAATGCATGTTAAATTCAAAAAGTGGACAAATAAAGTTCCAGTCTTCTCCAATCAGGAGCTCTAAACCGTGGTAACTTTCAAATCCTCTCTGGCCCCAAGAGCGCCCTGTGAACGGCGGGGACTGTGCGCGGGCCTCACCCCGCACCCCCAGCTGCCTCCGCAAGTTGCCACTAGGAACAGAGTTCTGGGGTGCGCGGGGAGAGGTGATAACACGTTGACCATCGCAGGAGTGCAGAAACCAGAGGTCGTTTCTCAGGATTAAGATCCACTTGGGCGTTTCGGGGAGGGGCGACACTACAGGCCACGCTTTCACTAGGGAAGGCTGCCCCACTGTCCCCGGCCTGGGGTCAGCGTGGCCCGCAGCGGGGAGGGGGGCCTCGGGAGGGAGCGCCGCTCGGCAGCCCCGGCCCGGCCTGCGGCTCTGCGGTCCCACCGCCGGGGGCAGCGCCGCCCGCGCAGCTCGGCCAAGATGGCGGCCGGCGCGAAGCCGCCCGCGTCCGAGGGGAAGGCGGCGGCAGTCGCCAGTCAACCTGGGCGAGCGCTGTGTCCCCAGGCGCGAAGCCGCTCCCTCTTGACCCACGGGGACCCCGAGGGCCCGGTCCTGGCACTTCTCCCAGACAGGCCTCCTGCCTGGAACCCTACCTAGACGGGCCCTGGCTGGGATCGGGACGGCCAGGAGGATGGCTGCCTGGCTAGACATGGTGGACAGGGGACCACTGGGTGCCAGCCCCACACCCAACCCATTTCCTCCAGCTCTGGGACACCTCTGCTGCGCAATTCGACGATGTCAGTAACCGCAGGTCGGGCTGCATGCCGGGTAAAGACACAGGGCTCACAGCTCTCGAAATCAGGAATGTCTTGGAAAATCTGCTACTTCTGGTTGTGAAATCTACGGTATTCTCTAGTAAACGCAGTAAAGGCTACAGAATGTGTGCGGTGCCTCACATTTGCTGTGACATCGGTATGCGCGCTGCGTAGGCTGCCTTCCTCCTAGGACACTCCAAAACCTGAGGTCCAATTTACCAGAAATGGCATTGATGAATGCGGTGCATTCTGAGTGATCTCCCGCCGGGCTCAGGTTGGGAGGTCAGAAGGGCCCCCAAAGGGAGCAGCTGATGCAGGTAGAATCACAATGGCAGAAATCGAGAAGTCCCCAGAAACGCTTCCCCATACCTTTGTAAACTGGGTTGACACCTCCCACCGGTTCAAGGTTCCATCCAAAGTTTGCATGTTGCTTATCAGCTCAGCTTGAGAGGCAGAATGTGAACTTTTTGGTTTTGTTTTCGTGAAATAAAGTCGTTCTGCATAACATTTGCACCGGCTTGTTATTCTTATGGAAAATACTTCCTCCACCTACCCTGGGCAGCAGCCACACCAGCCTTTACTTCCTTCTGCAGTCTCTCTTTTAATTACCTCTCTCTTGCTCGGGTTTAGGCAGCCCCCGGCACTTTGTTCAAGTATAGCAATAAACCCAAGGCTGGGCCTAATCCTCTGTGGTCCTGACCTTCCCCACAGCGGGCCTGGAGTCTGGAGGGCCTTCCTGGTCCCCTGATTAGGGCCAAGGATGCAGCTTGATGTGTTTTGTTTGTGTTTTCTCCCCTCTGCACACTTGGTACTTTTCAGAGTGCTTCACTGAAAAATAAATCAGACAAAAGAAAAAGTTCAAAGCAGCCCTTTGGAGCCAGGCCTCCGTGAGCTGGGGTCACCCCACCACCAAGCCCACCATTCGATTTCTAAACTGTGGCCAGGACCAACGGGTTACCGCGCTGACCTTTTGCACACCAAATTCCTCTCCTAGCGCTAGCTCGGTGGCCAGGGAGCCTCAGCTGCACCCACCTCCTGCCGGTCCAGTCCCGATGCCCCTCCCGGGAGGCGCGGTAACCTTAAACGGCACGCCAGGCGGCTGGCTGAGCTGGTTCGCTGACGACTCCCTGGAGACAGCGGCTTCGAGCAGCAGGCCCCATCTGCAGCGCAGCTGAAGGAGTTAAGCTGCCCCAGGCGTGAGCGGACCCGAGTGGGGCCTCAACAGGAGAGAACCGTCTGGGGACCCCAGGCAGTCTCAGTCTTAGGATTCCCAAGTTGCAGGGGAGAAAGGGGAACCTGACTCGCCCCTCCCGAAGGGCTGCGTGGGGGGTCCAGAACACCCCTGTCAGGGGTTAGGGGGGCGCCTTGAAGCAGGGCCCAGAGTGAGGCTTCTGAAGCGGGGTGGGGGAGAGGCGGTGTGCCCTCAAGACCACCCCGTCATTAAAGGCGCTTCAGCACTGTACAGTCGAGCAGCTGTAGCACCCGACCCTTCAGCTCCAGCGGCCCACGGTGCAGGCGGGCAGGGGAGTAGAGGCCCTGCGCGCAGCCTCAAGTGCCCTAGGGCGGCTGCCTCCTCATATCCTGCCACTGCTGTGCCGTCCCAGCCCTCCCCTCCCCGCCCTAAAAAAAACCCCACCATGCGGGCCAGAACCTACGTTGCACGGGCTCCTGACCCCAGGTGGCCAGGCTCAGCCTAGTCCGACCTCGCCTCGGCTTCACAAAGGCCACGTGCGGCCAGGGCCGACAAGGAACGGCCACGACTCAGATCTTTAATTACGCTAGGAGTCCCTACCCTCCCCCCCAACCCATCGCCAGCTTCCAGCCCTTTAATCAATTTCACGATATTAAATATTAATTTCCTGCCAGCCACGCTTTCTCGGAGGAGGGGGAGGGGATGGGCAGGGCAGCTCCGAGGCTGGGATGGCTTTGCAGGGTGTGACCACGATAGCAGGGCGCGGAGGACGCGCGGACTCAGTGACCTGTGCCCGGAACTCGGAGCCACTGGGTTTTCGCTCTGTAGCTGGGAAACGGAGTGTTATGAGCGCCCGGGTGCAGGCCTCCAGGAGGGTCAGTGAGGTGCGCGGAGAGTCCGGGTGTGCTGGGCGACCGCCTCCTGCTCCGCACCGCCCCCCCAGCCGCGAGTCAGCCTCACGCGGGCCCGCGGTGCGCTGCGATGATGGATCGCGCCTGGCGGGGGTGATTTGGTGTTGATCGCACATTATCACTGGCAGGTTGGACTGGCTGCTGATGGACGACTTCTAGCGGCGGCGGCAGCAGCGTCTTCAGACACAGCGCTGGGACTCGCTCGCTCTGCTGGGGTCTCTTTCCCCCACCCCCTCCCTACTTCCAGGCATCAGGAGGGCCTGGGAGTCCCAGTGAGGTCTCCTCGCGCCCAAGGCCGCCCGCTCCCGTCTGGGTCCGAGTGTGGGCCGTTGGCCGAGTGAGGAGAGGAACCAGGACGCCTCTCCCACTTCCTCCCACTCCTCCTTCCCTTGCCGCCTGCTCCCCACCCCCTTCCTGCTTCCACACCGAAACCTGGAGGCCCTGGGTCACTCCGCGGGTGATATCCACGCTGCCTGACCCTGCTGGGGGTGCGGACTCCTCCGCCCCGCAGCCCCCTGACCCTCTCCCCCAGTCGCAGCGGCCGCGGCACTGCGGTGCGCCCCTTCTCGCCTCTTTTGCTAAAGCGCCTGCAGATACAAAAGCGGTTTCGTAATGCCTTCCGTCTGCGAGAGCCGGAGGACCTTGGCTGACCTTTCGGAAACTGATTGCAACTGCCTGTTAACAGCCCGTACTGACCGCACTGAGCGGAGCGGAGGACAATCATTTAAGTGACAGACGGCGAGGTGGCCCCGGCTCAGTCGAGCGGCCTGGTTAAGCCCGCCCCGCCCCTCCTCCGACGCCCCCACCTCCCGCAGCTACTCCCCCAGCCCCGGGCGCACTGCGGGCCGCGGCGGGCGCTCGGGCGAGTGGGGAGGGCGCGCGCGGGGGCGCGCGCGTGTGTGTGTGTATGTGTGTGCGTGCGTGTCCGCGATTACCGGCCGACGGGTTAACCCTTTGCCGAGCAGCCGGCCCCTTTGAGGCCGAGCGCTGCCGGCTTAATCTGCCATCTGCAAAAGAGGAATGAATAAAAGGGCCGTCTCCGCCGACTTTCCCTAATGGATAAACTCTACCCTCCTAGAGTGACCCAGGCTGCGTCCCTGCTGCTGCTGGGGAAAGATCCCGACCCTTGGCTCTTCTGCCGCGGCCCTGGGTCCCCTCCCTGCACTCCCCTCCCTTTGCACAGGAACAGACACAAGGAACAGCATGAGGGGTCCAAAGGCTCCCAGAGACTCGCGGTGCAGTGGATGTGGGTGTTCCCGGTGTTTTCTGTTTTGGAAATTGGAGAAAGGGGCGGGGGGACGTAGCGAAAAGCTGAGGTGGGGGAGGGGAGGCTGGTGACAGGGCACCTCGGGCTTCGCTCGCTCCCTCTCTCGGGAGAGATCACCAGCTGCTCTCCAACAGGCAGCGCCCTGAAATCTATTTAAAGAGAGGGAAAGGGGAGGAGAACAAAGGGGGAGGAGGGGGACGGCGAGCGGAGCCTGGGCGAGAGCGAGCGAGCAGGGAGGATCCGCCGCTCCGCGGGCACATCAAGCGCTCACATCTGTACACTCCGCGATCGATGGGGAGAATGGATAATATTTGTCAGCTGCAGACCTTTCTCTTCCCAGTTCCTGGGGAGGGGAGAGGGCGAGAGAGGGGGAGGGGCGGACAGGCCAGGCGAGAGAGGCCGCCTCAAGGACAGCGCGCTTCCCGCTGCAGCCACACGGAAACCCAGAGCCATGAAAGCCGAGGGATTTTTCTCTTATTATCATTATTAATTATTTTTTATTATTCCACAGCAGCCAGCGAACGCTCGGTGGCGCCCCTCCCCCGCTCGCCTGCCGCCTCCCTTTGTTGATTCTCAGCTGCGAGCGCGGCGGGCCCGAGCCACCGCCGCCGCCGCCGCCGCAGCCGCCGCCGAGCAAGATCTGCTCTTGCGCCCTCGGTCGCAGCTGCGGCCCAGGAAGCCGGGGCTGCGTCCCCGCCCCCTGCCCCCCACGGCGCGCGCGGCAGCCCTTGCACCCCCTCCTCGCCTCCCGCCACGAGGCCAGCCCAGCCTCTCCACTGCCTCTCGCTGCGGTTACGCGTCCCCAACGCACAGCAGAGGAGCTGGCTGCTGCGGCCCGGAGCTTCGGGCCGCGAGGGGGCTTTCGCCACCCTCTAACCCCCACTCTGCACCGATGCCGCCGTCCTCGCACATGGTCTTCATTTTGCACACTAGCGGCGTGCTTCCTCTCGGCTCCTCTCCTCGGGGCTTTTCGGAGCGAGGAGGGAGGTTTAGAGGAAGTTAGAAACCCAGCGAGCCCAGGGGAAAGGGGGAAAACCCTTGCTCTCAGTCTCAGCTTCCGAGGCTGAGGGAGCGCCCCGCGGGGGTTGAGCAGAGCCTGAGTGCTCTCCCCTTCCTGGGATGCGGGAAGGGCGAAGTGAAGGGTGGCGGTCGAAGGAGCGACAGATTTGCTTTTGCTCATCCACTTTCCTGCTCAGACCGGCCTGGGTAGCACTGACCCGGCACTCTCGGCAGAACCCGGATGGGAGCAGATCGGACAAGCGGTCATCAAAGAAGACCAACGACATCTCCGGCTGTCCCCCACCCTCGGGCCTCGGGCGGGGGCGGGGGTGCCCCCTGGGCCTTTGCTTCCCCGAGCACCCCCAGGTTGGAAGCCCAAAGCCGACGCCTCACAGACCCGTGGTTCAGGCCACCTCTGTAGGGCGGAGGTGTGCAGAAAGCTCTAATGCTAGTTTATTTGCGGCCTGGATACCCCTCCCCCCACCGCTGTCGTCCTGCGATTCCGGGCCAGCCTGCGGTGGCGTCCCCGACTGCTCCGCGGTCCTGGGCAGGGCAGGAAGCTGGCACGGCCGCCGGCTGGGCAGGCGCCACTTGGCCGGGCCGGCTGTTCGCTGGAACTTGCGCGGCACCTTCGCGCCGAGTCGAGTTCCAGGGTCTCCAGCCTGGTCACCTTGAGCGGCTTTACCCCCAACTTTAGCCATCGACCTCCCGCGGAAGTTTCCCTATCTCCTCCTACCGCCCTCTCGGCTTTTCCCTTCCTCAGTCTGTCTCGGGAGCTCTCTAACGCAGTCAACCGCCCTTCCCGAGATTCAAAAAGAAGTTTTGTGTTTCCCCGGGGGCAGCCGCCTAATGCTTCCCTTGTTTTCCGGAACAAAGCAGACATTCAGTGAGGAGGGGGCAGGCGCTGACTCCCTCCCTCCCCGCAGCACCCCGCACTCCTGCAGGTTCAGAACGCTGGCTCCGGGGCCCGGGTGGCGTGGGGGTAGGGTGGGGACCTTCTTTCTCTAGGCTCGGCCACAAAAGCCTCGCTCCGTAGCTGGAGAGAAAGCGGCGTGGTGTTTGGGTGAGGTTCCCAGCCCGGGCGGGGAGGGCGCGCACGCGGCTGTTTACAGTGAGCTTGTGCTGCTGGAAGCTCACCCGCCGCGGCTTGACAGCGTGGGGCATCGCCGGCTGCCAGCTCAGAGGAGATGCGCAGCGGCAAGCCCTCCAGCACTCCACCCGAGGCTTCCGCAGCGCCAGGGCCAGGGCGCTCAGGGAAGCTCCGGGTCTCCAACCTCCAGTTCCTCCGGCCCACTTACCCCTCCCCCCAACAATGGCCTGGATCGGGTAGTATATCAAAGGGACCGGGGTGGGGAGGAGTGAAGAGCGCTCTAGGGGCGCTCAGGGCTGTCGACGCGCCTGGGTTCTGAGCAAACCCTCCGCCCCCGCCAGTCCTCTTGCAGGACTAAGTTCTCCGGCCCGATTGAGCTCAAGACAAATACTCTCGTGAGTTGGAGGTGTTTCTCCCTCGGGATAACACCCAGCAACCCCACCTGCCCCAGCCCACCCTGCCCAGTGGACTTCCCTGAACCCCACCCCGTGGGGACCGCTGCACTAGCTGTGCCCACGCGCGCCAGGCCTTATCGTTGGCGCAGCACTGCCTTAGATCCCGCTCCACCTCTTCCCCTCTCCTGGGCCTGTGGCCGGCCCCTGGCGCCTCCAGCGCGGCCTGAAACTTGATCCCATGTCGAAAGGACAGTGTGTAAACACCAGGCGCGCTCCGAGAGCCCGCGGGAGGGGCCGAGCGAGGGCCGCCGGGCAGCTCCCAGGCCCTGCGTGCTCTCCTGCCTGCTCGCCCGGGGCACGATCCGCAGGGCCGCCGCCTCGCTCTCTGCCTCCCCAGTTGGTTCAGCTAATTGGAGCCGCCACCGCCTCCACCGCTGCGGCCTCTTGTTGAATTTTCTAGATCGCAACCGTTCACTCGTGGCTGCCTGCGTCTCCCCTCCCCCTCCCACAGCTATTATCTTGGCCCGCAACTTGTTGGTGGTGGGGACCCGTCCCCCCGCTGACCCTGGCCTCATGCTCCGAGTTCACCCCAGCAGTTGGGGGGGGGTGTTTTTCTTTGGGATGTGGGAAGGGAGGTAGAGTCTTATCGGAACTGTGAGGCTTCGTGCCAGAATCCAAGGCTGGGGTACTAGCCAGAGGATCCTCGCGGCAGAAAGCCATGGTTCTCCCTGTCTTACACCAGGAGGTAGTGACAATCCCGGAGGGGCTCGAGGAACAACTCTGCTGGCAACTTCTGTTCATTCCAGGAAAACATCACAGAAGGCTGAGGCGATGGGAGGCAGAGAGATCCTCCCTCCCTCCTGCTTGCCCCCAATCCCTGTCCGCACTTGGGCATTTGGGACTTGGTGTGTAGGTTTCTCCTGCAGTAGAGCTCACCTGTGCCTTGGGCCTAATCCACCCACAGGCCACAAGGCTGCTTTTCCTCTTGATTTGGATTACTTGGTGGGTCCGGGGGGGTGCGCCACCCTCAATGGGTTCTGGAGGTACAACTCCCCCAAGCTGGGTCAGTTCTGAGCTTGTGCCAGGAGGCCCTCTTGGGTCTTGGTCTTCCCCCGCCACCCCCAGCCTCAGCCTCCTTTCCCCTTGGCCAGCTGTGTCATGCTCTAGCCACAGGTCTATGCTAGCTGCAAATTGTCCTCCCGTATGGATCTGTAAGAGGTCCAGAGCTGGGCCCCATGGCTGAGGTGGGAAGAAATGAAGCAGTTTGCTAGTGTAGGACTCACAAAGATATTGTTGATGATGCCAGAGCAGTTCCCGGTCTCCAGCACTGCCTTAGAACAGCTTTTCCTCTCAGTAGAACTTTTGCTAGTGGGTTTCACAGGCTCAGGGTCCAATCTTGTAAAAGTAGCTGCACTCCTCAGCCCGGAAACACATAAATACACACAGGCAAACTCCCAGGAGGCTGGGTGTAGGAACCGCACCAAGGGGATCTGCAGCAGCCGGAGAATGTGCTTTTCCTGTGACGGTTCTGAGATGGGCGCCTGTTCCCTCCCTTTGATGGTTCCCTGACAACTGTTAGGGAACAAAGAGTGGAGGCCACGGGCTCATTAACTGTCATTCTCCAAAACCTCTTTCCTCTGCTTCTAACTTTTGCTCAAATTACTACTTTGGGGTTTTCCTGAGGTATTCTCACCATCTATTTATAACTAGAGCAAGATTTCCAACTCAATCCTTATTGATTTTAATGATGATTTTAAAAAGGGAATCTATGAAATCATTATTATAATTTGGTGTCTAAGATGACATTTCAGTAGGTCAAGTTCACGTAGTTATTGGCATCTGAAATCTCCCTGGCCCTTCCAGTTGGATAACCTGTGTCTCCCACTGTCAGTTTCTCCTCCCTTTCTGTAGTGGAAAAAAACTGAATCCTCTCAAAGATGTTTATTCTCCTTCACTCCTACCCCGTCAGTCTGTGAGAACCTTGTTTCTGTTTAGGGTAAAGTATATTTCCATGTTTTGATAAACAGAGTAATGCATGTTCTTCTTCAGGCCTGAAAAGATAATTATGCATCCTGGGAGCTTGCTCTTCTCCTGGCTGTTTAACAGACAATCTGGATTCTGGCTCTGGAGCAGGAATGCTTCGATGTCCCAGCCTCCTCCTCATCCCCTTTCCTCTGTCACCACTTAGCCATCACCAGGCCTTTAGGCGGGTCACACGGCCTGAGGATTTCTGTTCTGAAGCCTGGGAGTGCCTCAGAAGACTGCAACTCAGAGTCTGGTATCATGCATTCACATTTCTTTTATGGTGCAAAGCATATTTGGAGCCATTGGAATTCCTGTTCCATCTCTCTGAAAGCTTATGCCAAGAGCTCCCCATGGGGCCTATGGTGACGGATGTCAGGAGGCCCAGGAAGGAGCAAGCCATCATGGTGGGAAGAGTTGAGTGACTGCATGTAAGACTCAGACTGGAACCAAAGCAAAGTGCAAACAGCAAGGAAGAAAAGCAACTCTGTGCACCTGGCTGATACCCTGCTTGGAAACAAACCATACCTCCCCACCCTCCCATCTCAAAGCAGGTAGAGCCTAGGGGCGAACCATTCCTTTGGCCTCCCTTTAGCTCGACTTGGGAATGGCACAGTTAAGCATATCAGGAAGCCGAGATGCATCCACTACTCCTCACTTCCCCTGGCGCTGGGCTCAGCTTGGCTGAACTTGCTGTTCCTGTCTTTTTTAGAAGAGCTGGTTGTGTTCCCAAAGCAGGATCTCACTGTGCCGCCTCCCCAGGGGTCCCCAGCTATTGATTTTTAATATCCGTACTCAATATTGTGTATTAAACATTGAATCCATGCACAAGAGGATGTGATGCAAATCACCAGCCGTGCCTGAGACTTTAATAGTTGTTTTATTGCCCGGAAACCACAGTTGGACGCAAGGCATCCTGCAGCCGAGGCTGGGGGCGGGGATAGGCTGAGAAGAGGGCTGAGCTGAGCAGAGCAGAGGATAAGAGATCTCTGCAACAGGCACTGCTGTAGGCACAGCCAGGCACTAACAGCTCCCCCCAGGCAGGCGGGTGGGGGGCCCGGCTCCAGGGTGCTGTGGAAAGAGCAGGGGCGGTTGTGTGAGACCCGGGCAGAGGAAGAGGTGTGGGGCTGTGTTCTTCCTTCCTGGCCTTCCCTAACTGGACTGTGCATTCCTGTCCAGCAGCCCTCCTTCCCCTCCATGCAGATGCTCACCCAGACACACATACACAACCATGGAACAGGAAAGTTAACTTTGGGGCAGGAAACCCCAGGCCTTGGGCCTCTTCCACCACTCCTAGCTCCGTGACCTCAGCACAGACCTCTCTCAAGCTGCTGGGCCCCATTTCCCTCCTTTGCCAATGGGGGCGATGCTATCTGCCCTACTTCCCTCACAGCCCTGGTGATGAGGCCGCGCCGCATATGAGATAATATTCGGGGAAAAGGCTTTTGTAAACTGTCAGGCCCCACGTAGGCAGGCTGAGGGATTAGTGCTGGCTTTCCCTTTATACTCCCTCTCTCCTGCAGGCTGTGTCTCCTGGCTGCCTTCTTTCTCTCTCAGACATGCGCCCCCTCCCCCATGAAGGGCCCTCTCCTCTGCTTCCTCGGCCACCTCTGCTTGATCTCCCAGGCTTCCTGCTCTGCCTGGACTCTGCATTCAGGCCAGGCAATCCGGTTTGGAGGAGGCCCAGCAGGGAGAAAGGAAGGGTGAGAACGACTGAGTGTGAGGTGGGGTAGGTGCAGCCAGTGTGTGCAAAGCCCACAGCCTGGGGAGGGAGTAGAAGCACACTCGGTGGCTGCGGCCCTGGGTTTCGAGGGGCCATGGGGAGGGGCAGAGGGTGGGGGGCGCTGATTGGGCGTGTGCGGGAAATGGTGAGGGGGTGGTCGAGGGGAACCTGAGTCTGGGAGTCTCTCTTCACGTTATGTTGTTCCCGGTTATGGGAATTCCGGCTTAATCCCAATTGCTGGAAGGCTAGGGTGTGGGCAGTGCCTTCAGGGTATTGCAATTGGGAAGGCCAAATGGAAATACGGTAGAAAGTGGCAGCCCTCCAGCGCCGCCAAGTCAGATAAACAGTTGCCCGAGGCCCTGGGAGTGGAGGCACCAGCTCTCTCTGATGGCCTTGCAGGCGCCCTGAGAACATTCCGAGCGCCTCAAACCCGTTACCTTTGTCCTGGGCTCAGGGAGGAGCAGAAACTAGAGGAGTCTGTATTCTTGAAAACCACCCCGGGGACCCCACTGTCTGCTGGGAAGGCCCCAGCCGACTTTAAGGCACAGGCCCTACAGAGACCAGCTCTGGCAGCAGATCCTGCCAAGTCTGTGTCCGAGTCCTTGGGCGCGAGAATGGGGCTATGCCAGGCTGGGCCTGGCTGCGCACGCCTCCGCTTCAGGACTCGGGCGGCTGCTGCTGCTGCTTGCGTTTCCGGGTCTGCGGCTGAGCCTCCCTGGTTCTCTCCTCCCGCTTTGTCTTGCTGCCAGCTTCTCGCCCGTCCTCGCCAGTCTCCTAGGTCGGCGGGTCGCGCTCTGCCCCTCGGTGTGCGTCTTTGCGCACATGTGGTGGTCTTCCTGCAATCTGGGACAGCTCGGCCTCTTTCCGCGGGGTACTTGGCTTTGCCTTTGGATCGCTGCGAGTGTCCACTTCTTGCGCTCACCTCCTCCCTACCTTGCCCTGGGCAGACGCATCCCGCGCTTGGCGATCCCCAAAACAGAAGTATCCCCGGGTTTCTGGTTTAGCTCCACCAAAGCAAACTCAGGAGGGATTGGGGTATCCCTCACTGCGTTTCCCGCAGGTCTCAGCCCTAGGCCGAAACTGGAGGGTTTTTTTTTGTTGTTGAGTTTTGTTTTGTTTTTTGAATGAGACCTAATTTGCAGAGTTGAGGGGGAACATTTCTGCCGCAGACCTCAAGGTCTGTGGCGCTCTCCCAGCTTTCACGACTGTAAGCCGCCGAAAAGAGAATTTGGGTACATGGTTTTGCCGCTGACCCCAAAGTTGGCGGGACATGTGGGCTGGGACGAGAGTGTTCACAGTGCACATGCCTGTGTGGATCGCAGGGACTCTCGGTGGATTAGCCGCCAAAAGCAGGGGAGCGCCGCGTATGGGTGCCAGGGCTGGGGGCCAGCGGGGACCTACAAACACCCCAGGCGGCCGAGCAGGTGAAGGAACCGTTCCGAGCCCGCCCCCTCCTCCCGGGCCCGCACGCCGCTGGCCTTTGCAGCGGAAACAAGGTCCAACTCCTTGAAAGTAAACTTGCCGCCAGGGGCCAGGGGCGCGAAGGAAGGAGGGGGCTGACAGCGGTGTCTGAGTCGGGGAGGCCAGGAAGGCTTGTGTCAAATTTCAGCCCCTAATGACACTCGGTGGCGAGGTGCCAAGGCCCTGGGAACGGCAGCGGGGGTTCTGGGTGAGAGCGACCGCGCCGCGGGGCCCAACTTGCGAACCCTGAGGCGCCCGCAGGGCCCAGTGAGGCCGCGGGGGCGGGGGCGGCGGGCGGGGAGGGGGCGCTCCGAGAGCCTCCTGAGCCGAGCGGAGCGCAGGCATCTTCCGCAATCCATTCATGCACTGAAGCGCGTGCAGAGCTGCTGATCGCTGCCATTGTTACTCGCGGGCGGTGTGGGAGCTGAGCCTCCACTCTGGCGAGAGATAAATGGCCTCTGACAGCCCCTCCTCGCCAAGAGAGCTCCTCGGATTTCACCGCGCGGCGGCTCTCAGGTCTGTGCCTCGCTCGCTTCCCGGTGAGAACCTTTAAATCAGCCTCCCGGCCCTCCCTCCTCCCGGACACTGTCCCCCGCCCTCTCAGGCCCCGGCAGGGCCCCGGGCGCGCTGCGTGCAGTCTCGGGGGCGTCTTCCCCACCTGGGGGGTAAACAGGGTGGGGGGCTCAGGGAGGACCTCAGGACCATGGCGGGAGGCGCCGGGCGCCCCAGTCTCGGCTCTGCGCCTCCGCGGGAGCTGAGCCCCGCGCCCCGCCTCCGCGCCCACAAGATGGATCAGGCTACCGTGCGGAGAGCGGGCTGTAAATATTTAAAAAGTCTCTCGCGCGCCGGCGGTAATGGCTTTCGCAGTCGGAATGTGTGCTAGGGGAAGAGGAAGGGCGACGTGTACTGTGTTGCAGGGTAGGGAATTGTTCCTGCGCTTCCCCTTAGGTCCGGGGTGGGCTGCACGTTCAGGCTTCCCGATTTCCCGCCCTACGCCTCTCCGCCGCCGCGTCCCACGATAGCGTCGAGAAGGCCAATCTACAGAGAACTTGAGCATAGCAGGGCGACAGAGGCCTGGTCGAGGTGACCCCGGAGCCACCCTCCCCACGAGGGTCTGCCAAGCTTCTGGGTTGCAACTGGTCCCAGACCCCTAATCCAGGTCCGCTTCTCGCTGCTGCACAGGGGAGGGCGGGAAACGCAGAGATTGGCGCCCCCTGAGTTTGGGTGGTCGCAAAAGCCTGGGTCAGGGTTTCTGCAAAGGGGGCCTGGACCCTGTTTGTGCCTTTGCTACCCTCCCCAGCCCCTCTTAAACCTTGATCGGCTCTCCAGGAGACCCCCCACCCCCATCTGAATCTGAAAGTAGCTTTGTGGCTGCTGGGACCGAAACCTGGGAGGGGGCAGCATGGAGAGACTGGGGCAGGGAGGGGGTAGCCCCCAGGCTTAGCGGAGGTCACACGTGGACCTGAACGGGGACTCTTTTGCCTCTCTGGTGAGTGTGGGCCTGGGATCTTTAAGGCCGAGCCTTGCCGGATGGAGGAGGTGGGGGAGGGGGATTCAGCCTTCTCGCTCGTCTGGGAGAGGCTTAATGGGCCCACCACAGGGTGTGTGCCGGGTGAGGCTGTCGCCTTTGCCAGCGGCCACTCCCTGGCGGGGCGGAGGAGCCGAGTTGCCCAGAGCTGGGGCGGGCCGGGCGCCGCGGGTTCGCGCGGAAGGTTCCAGGGGTGTGGGCCCAGGCCGGAGCTGTTCCCCTGCGCCCTCCACCCCGTGGGCTCTGGGACCCGCCAAAGTGTGGGTGCTGGTGGCGTGTCAGGGCGCGCCGGGCTGCTCTCCGCGTTCGAGCGCTGGCAGCTCCCGACTCCTGGCAGCTCCGTGCACTCCGCTTCCAGGGGCTTGTGTTGCGCCCTTCTCGCTTGTTTGTCTCGTGTGAGCCTCGTAAACCGCCCTGATTTATTACCCAGACTAAATGCTTAATTTGTGAATATGAAACAGATTAAAAGGGGCGGGGGGAGGGGGGTTGAGGTCGGCATATTTTAGCAATCAGACCAAAGCAGCCCGGCAGATGTTTCAAATTTGTCGACATTTTCAGGCTCATGTGGAAAGCCAGCCAGAATGGTCAAGAGGTCCTTTCTCCTTCCTTCAACCTGAGAACTTGGCAGTGATCAAAAGGAGGTGATTAGCAGCTACAGAGAAAAGACACCGGCAGTCAAGGAGTTAACAGAGATTGAGCTGTTCACCTCCAGGATTGGAATGGGAGGGGAGGGGGTCACAAAGGCAAGCTGATCACAAAGGCTAGGAGGAGTCCTGCCTAAAAAGGCGCAGGTCCTGGAAGCCAACTCTGAAAAACAAAGTAGAGGGTCCATTAAAAGTTAGTTCAGTAAATGAACTTCATTGGTGATAAAACAAATAAGAAAGATGGAAACTCCAACTGAAAATAGCCAAAAGATAATAAAAAGAAATCGCTTTGATGTGGCCTGAACACGTGCCTGCATCTTTGGGCAGGTCCCCGCAATGATCCACCTAACACAGGCCTCTCCCGAGTACCCTCTCCCTTTGAAGACCCCACATGTATAGGCAGTGTTTTTTTGGCGTTGGTCATTTTGGGGCAACTTCGCACATCAAAGGCTAGCACCGTTTTGTTTTCAGCTCCCTGGTTCCAGCTGCCCAGTGAAGCAGATACAATTTCTATAAATTGGCCTTCTCCTCCAGGTTTCGATTGATCATCACCATATGAGATTATTGAAAGTCTAATGTCTTATTTCACTTTCTCCAAGGGGCGAGAAGGGGAACCATTTATTGGAAGTCAGGCCACGTGAAGACTCTGGTGTTGTGCAATAGTAATTTCCATTAGCCTGGATTTATCAGCCTCCTGATACTGCCACGTGTCTCCTGCAGGTTCCCTTTAATCACCTTTTCCTCCCCCTCTAGGTCTCAGCATCTGTCCAGGTTAACAGGTAGAGTTCAAACCAGAGCCTTCCTATTGGGAAGTAGAAAATGGCTGATGACCAAAAATTAGGAAACAAAACACATGTTTTTTGTTTTGTTTTGTTTTTTTCGAGACGGAGCCTTGCTTTGTCACCCAGGCTGGCATGCAGTGGTGTGATCTCGGCTCACTGCAACCCCCGCCTCCTGGATTCAAGCGATTCTCCTGCCTCAGCCTCCCAAGTAGCTGGGATTACAGGCATGCACCACCACACACGGCTAATATTTTTAATTTTTCGTAGAGACGGGGTTTCACCATGTTGGCCAGGCTGGTCTAAAATTCCTGACCTGAACCACCGCACCCGGCCAAAAGATGTGTTTTTTAACATATTTGTTATAACTCAAGAGCCCTCTTTGGCCTTTGTTTTCTACTCCAAAGGTTTTTGTTCTCCTTCGGTCTCGATACCATCTTTCGTTTCATTAAAGTTGATTGTGGTTCCTCTGTCTTGTCCCCAGCCAGACAAAGGCTTAGGGAAAGTCAAAGAACGTGTTAATTATGTTTCTTGTAAACTGACTTTTCATTTCCCCCTAACGCATTTAGTTGGCTTGGTGCTTAGTTTAACACTCAACTGCTGCAAATATGCTGCTTAAAAATACTGCTTTTATTAAAACAAATAAATGAATTCAAAGACCTTTCTAATTTCAACTCGCGTAGGCTAGAAACAGAAGAGAAAACTGAAAGCAAGAGAGAGGGAAAGGCGGCAGGGAGGGGAGAGAAAGGAGACCAGGAAACACACACACACACACAGCATTCCTCCTGCCATCCCTCCGGAAGCCGTGTTAAACTGGTCCATACAATCGTCCCTGGCTGCCCCCTGCAGCTCGCCATTCCTCCTGGATTTTCTATCAGTTGGCGCCTAAGGCGATCATTAGCTGAGAATGGACAACCTCCTCTACCTGCCGGCAGCTCGTCACTTACCAGCCGAGGGAGGCTGGCTCCATTTGCTCAACCCGAGAGGGGTCCTTGGTTTTTGCCCCTGGGTGCACTGGTGCCTAATTAAACTCTATCCAGGGCAATGTGCACTAAATATACGTAGGCTGAGAGGAAGCTGGGAGGAAAAAGCAGTCATTACCTAGGAAGAGAAAGTGAATCTTTGGAGAGAGAAGAGGAAGGGACCCCTGCGATGGCGCTGTCTGTTTACCTTCAGCAGGGCCTTGGAGTGCATGTTCACTCGGGTGCTGAAATCAAGGACAAATGGAGATTGGGAAGAAATCCACAGCCCAGACATATCTGAATAGGGCCTATTCACCACAGGGGAGGAGGGAGGTCTGCTGTAGCTCCAGACAGTGCTGGCTGCAGAAAAATGACTTGGGTGCCCTTGTGGCATCGGAGTTACTGCTCATGTGCCACAGGCCCCTCACACGCATGAGCTGGAGCTGTATAAATGGCCGTGGGGACAGAAAGGAACAGATGTGGCAAGGATCTAAGGACGAGGTGTGTGTTGTGAAGCCAGACAGACTGTGGAGGAGCAGGAGAGAACCCTCAGCTGAAGACGAAAGACCCTACTAGCACCTGGGCCCAGGCAGGATCAAAGTGTCCCGCCCTGGCGCTAAAATGACAGCCGGCAAACAAGAGTGTGTGCAGATGTCATACAAGAGCCACCAGGACTTTCATGGAGCCCCATTTAACCCAGTGGGGGAAATCAGTTGAGAGGGTGAAAACACTAGCTCAGGGTGACATGTCAGTGGCAAAAGTGAGACCAGAACTGAGAGCCCCGAAAACAGCCAGAGGAAAAAAATGACTTCTGGTTAGAGAAAGATCCAGAGTCTCTTGGTTACGAAGAGGCCTGGTATTTTGGTCATTTGGCATTTGTTAGGCACTTGCTGTGTGTAAAGCGTTATGCTGGGCATCAAAGGGGGGTTACCAGCACTATGAGCCCTCAAAGGACTGAGCAGGGAAGACTCTGCCCTTCATTTGTGCCTAGTGACAAAGGCCATGAAAGACAGTGGGTGACGGGACTGGGGAAGGGGAGGAGAAAGCCAGCCACTCTGGGTTCCACTTTTTTTGTTGTTGTTGAGACGGAGTCTTGCTCTGTCGCCCAGGCTGCAGTGGTGCAGTCTCTGCTCACTGCAACCTCCACCTCCCAGGTTCGAGCAATTCTTCTGCCTCAGCCTCCCGAGTAGCTGGGACACCACCACGCCCAGCTATGGGTTCCACTTTTGAAGACAGTGGTTTACAGGTGGGCATCGAGGCCAAAGGGCATGCCACCTGTAGCAGTGGACCCCTCTATGTCCTCCTCGAGCCAAGCCCTACCTGACTAAGCAACTGGGCCTGTGAGATTGTCCTCCCAGCAGTGGTGGGGTACCAGAGAGGCTCATTGTCACTTCCCCTTCCTTGGAGGTCCTGACTTTGTTGTCCTAGGCAGGCCAAGAAACGTATTCTAACGCGAACGCAAGAGGGAACTTTTCTAGCTAGAACACCACACACTGCAGTTCTCGCTCTTGTCCTGAACAAGCAGAAGAGCACAGCTTATCCCCAAAAGCTCCTGGACAAATGTGGGCTCTCTGGGGGAACTGGTAAGGGAATACTCCTTCCCTTAACAAAACAAACCTGAGAATCTCCAAGGTTTAGCACCGCATGTGGAGTCTCCCAGCAGAGAAGGGGGCTGGCTTAAGCGCTGCCTGCATTCCACCTGCCCCTTGGGGCGCTCTCAGTGTGATCACAGGTGCCCTTCCTCGAGCCATCTGGCCTGGGCCCAGCCTCTGCTCTTGGTTTCCCTAAGCAGAGGCGAAACACGCTGGAACCTTCAAAGCACATTCCTAAACACTAAGGGAGAGCTGTGGGGAAGTGAAAACAAAGAGGCCAAGGAGCTCTGGAGCAGTTCAGCTTCCAGAGTCTGTGGGCCAACAGGGCTGGCCCAAGTTCAGTCAGACTTCCTGGCTCTGGGCCAGCCAGAGCTGGCAGTGTGCCCTCTTCAGCCCACTGGCTCAGGCCCCGTCGCCCCCCAAAAACCTGGGCACACCCCAGAGCAAGCCCAAGCCCCAGGAAGCCCTGCTGCCCCTTGGCAGCCTTCTCAGACCACCCCCTCCGCGTTCAGGTTGTGGGTTGCTAGTTCCAAGAGCCAGGGAATGGCCTCCAAAATCCCTTCACCCAGAGCTTCCCAAGAGTGAGTGGGTTGCCAGTGTGTCAAAACCGGGATCCCCCAGCCCCTCAGAGTGGACCAGGGGTGGCCCAATCCCTTGCCTGGCAGCTTCAGGCCATGTTGGGCAATTGTGGACACTCCGTCACTGTTTAGTCTTGTGCAACAGAAAAATGTCACGTTCTATGCTGAGAATCACTGCTCATTCGTCAGAAGTGTGGCGTCCATGCTCCAAGAGTTACCCACACCTACGAATAGGAAGGGTAGTGGACCACGTGGTCCTTCATGGACGGCAAACATAGTATAGTCAGTGACTCAACAAGCATTCGCTCAAGCCTCTCTTGTCTGTCCCGAGCTCTGCTTGTGGCTGTTGGGGGTGGCTCAGGGAGACCCCTCGTTAACAGGACCCAGGCCCCTCCTTAGAGAACATTAAGTCTCCCCAAGAGGGATAAGTCTCATGGAGCCAAAAACTTCATTGTGCTTACACTAAAACCAGGACAAGGAGCAGTCCCTGGTATTACGCCTTAGGCATAGATTTTTGTTTTTTAAGACGGGATCTCCATCTATCTCTTGCCAAGGCTGGAGTGCAGTGAGGTGATCACGGCTCACCGCAGCCTCGACCTCCCGGGCTCATGTGCTACTCCTGCCTCAGCCTTCCGAGTAGGTGGGACTACAGGCTCGTGCCACCACAGCCAGCTCATTTGTCTTTTAGGCATTAGTCACTGCACCCTACTTGGGGATAGATTTTTTTTTTTTTTTAAGCCAAAGGGCAGTTGGTGTGTTTCTGCCCACTTTACACTTAAAGCTGGAAAACCAAAGACTCCCTCAAACTCCCAGCGGCTGGCCTGCTGAATGGGACTTGGAAGCTGGGAGTTCCATGCTTTCTTGCCAAAGGCTCCGCCCAGGTGACATCAAGTTCATGGCAGATGTTATGGGTAACACCTGCACTTGGCAGAAAATTCTAAGGCTATAAAAGGATGTTTGGTGCTCTCCCACCCCCTTTTCTCAGTCACTCAGTTTGCCTTTCTGAAGGCAGCCACTGCTCCCAGTTTCTTGTTTACCCTTCCCAAGATAGTCTATTAAGGCTGATTTTTTTTTTTTTTTTTTGACATGGAGATTCACTCAGTCCCCAGGCTGGAGTGCAGTGGCATGATCTCTGCTCACTGCACCCTCTACCTCCTGGGTTCAAGGGATTCTCCTGCCTCAGCCTCCCGAGTAGCTGGGACTACAGGTGCATGTTACCACGGCCAGCTAATGTTTGTATTTTAGTAGAGACGGGGTTTCACCCAATTGGGTCAGGCGCAGTGGCTCATGCCTGTAATCCCAGCACTTTGGGAGGCCAAGGCGGGTGGATCACCTGAGATCAGGAGTTTGAGACCAGCCTGGCCAACATGGTGAAACTCCGTCTCTATGTATAAATATATATATTTATTTATTTTATAATCAGCTTCAATAGGCTGGGCATGGTGGCTCACGCCTGTAATCCCAGCACTTTGGGAGGCCAAGGCGGGTGGATTACCTAAGGTTGGGAGTTCAAGACCAGCCTGACCAACATGCCGAAACCTCGTCTCTACTAAAAATACAAAAATTCGTCGGGTGTGGTCGTGGGCGCCTATAATCCCAGCTACTCCGGAGGCTGAGGCAGGAGAATTG
>PVKP010037160.1:0-21862 GCA_004027715.1 Plecturocebus donacophilus | reverse complement strand
TATGTTTATTTTAGCACTGTTCACAATAGCAAAGACTTGGAACCAACCCAAATGCCCATCAATGATAGACCGGATTTAAAAAAATGTGCCACATATAGACCATGGAATACTATGCAGCCATACAAAAGGATGAATTCATGTCCTTTGCAGGGACATGGATGAAACTGGAAACCATCATTCTCAGCAAACTGACACAAGAACAGAAAACCAAATGCCGTATGCTCTCACTCATAAGTCGGTGTTGAACAATGAGAACACATGGACACAGGGAGGGGAGTATTACACACCAGGGCCTGTGGCCAGGGAAGGAATAGCAGAGGGTAGGGGTCTTGGGGCAGGATAGCATTCAGAGAAATATCTAATGTAGATGATGGGGCTATGGATGCAGGCAACCACAACCATGGCACATGTGTACCTATATAAGAAACCTGTCTGATATGCACAAGTACCCCAGAGCTTAAAGTATAACAAATAAATTGAAAACAAAAAAAAGCCTCCTCTAGCTTTTCTAGATCTGCTTAGAAATGCCTCTTCTCTGGCCTTTGCCTAGTCACGTTCCGTTTGCTCTACTTGCAGCATCCTTCTGGCTCCCTACTGCCGCCTGCTGGCTAATTTCTACTCCTTCATGATGAAGCACATCACTTACCCATGACCATCCGCACCCTGAGTTTGGGCTAATTGATTCCTCTCTATGTTCCTATAGTATCCAGAGCATAACTGCTATAATGGCAATTATAATACAGCACTATCACTGTTAACTTATTTGTCTCATTTCATTAGTGCACAAGTCTGCTGAGACTAGGTCTTCTTCATCTTTGTATCTCTAGTGCCTAGCTCAGTTCTTGATACTGAAAAATAATTCATTGAGTGAGTATTGAATGGAAAAAAGAATATTGCCTCAAGCTTAAGAGAGTAAAGGAACACTGGATTACTAAATCCTGGACATGCACTGGTATATCAGCTTACAGTAAATTACCCAAAAAATTAATAGTGCAGACTCACTTTGTACCTTTTATGAAATAAATAGGTATATGTCCTAGAAGATTTTAAGTCGACTTCAAAATTAATAGATATGTGAGAAATCCTCCTAGTCCATCTGTCAATTAAAAATGAAAGTGCCTTCCTAAAGTGTGAATGACCCAACCAAACAAGCATTTGCCAATGGAAGGATACTTTGTCTGAGCTTGGGGAAGAGAAAACATCTGCTACCTAGTATCCAATTGGAAAAATACTTTTATTAGAATTTGCAATACTGAATAATTGTATATTAAGCACTGGTTTTTAGTAAGCATTAAATTGTATCTATTATTGTTATTATTTTCAAAGAATCTTAAATATTCCCAATAAGTATAGGAAGGTTAATTAATCTATGGCTGTGCACATGAAGGTTTTCCATTCCACCTACCTCAGCCCTAGGGTGTTTTAATTTTAGCTGTCGAAATTCCAAAGAACTTTGCAACAGCATGATAAATGCACAGACACAAACAACACACACTACACTTACAAGGATATACTGCCAAAATGTGCTTAGCTTTGCACTGTTTTGTAAGAAAATGTTTTATCTTTTAAAAAATACTTTTATATTTTAGGGAATAAATAGAATTATTAATTAAACAATCGATTACTTTATGTTCCAGACAAGGATTCAAAAACTGCTCTGTGGAGGTTAAGAGGAGGGTAGAAATACATTTGTCAAAAATGCTAGGATGAGACTGCCCCCTAGAGGTCAGCACATTACACTGTGTGAGAAAATAAAGAACCAAGTACAACTGATTAAAATATGCAGACCTGGTCTTTGGGTCTAGTGTTACTAAAAAGATCTTGGTGAACTAATATTCATGTGATAATTTGTTTACCTTATGATAAATAAAGATAAATTTATTTTCCACCTAAGGCTGTGACAAAGAATATGTCTTCTGGGACTTTGGTAGAAAAAAAATGCAGATTAGAATAATTAAAGAATTCATGTAAATCTAAATAAATTTAGTATTTTGAATACATGCTTAGAATTGTGATTCAACATTCAAAAACATGTTCAACTTTATTTGTACTTGTGAGGAATTAACATAATAAAATATCAGCAAAATTATATTTTGAAATATGCAGTTTATACTATTTCTTGTTATTATCATTTAAGATTTTGGGTTAAGTGTTCAGGTTTGTTATATGGAAATATTGTATAACAGGGAAATAGAAACAGAAACTATCAGTTTAGATGTTTTTGAGTAAATGGCAACATGCAGCCATGCTTACCTGTAATGACTGAAAGTAGTTTTTGCAAGCAACTTAAAGTTCCTCTTTCTGCTACACTGAATAGATATACTAGATAATGATGAAAAGACTTGAGGTCTCCAATTATCGTTGCTTTGTTGTGTTTCTCAACAAACACCTCTTCTGATGTATTGTTTCAAACATCCAAAATAGTAACAAGGTAATGATGAAAAAATACAGGCTCTGGAGGATCCCAGTGTAAAAATATTTCTGTTGGGGTAACACGTGTAACTCTGAAATTTTGGGCTGACAAAGGGCCTGGGAGATAAAAACATCCAAAAAATACATTGTATTAGTGATATGATTTGGCAGAATAATCTCTCAATTTTCAGTATTTCAAAATACTCTAGCTTGGAAAGGAAACAAAAATTGGGTTTCAGTCCTGGGTCTTCCACTTTCAAGTTTCACTCCCTGAGAAAATGGCTTACCTTCGTTGACTGTTAAACAGGAATTATATCAGTAGGTACCTCATAAAGCTTTGGTGAAGATTAAATGAGATGAAGAATGTAAAACACTCGGCATAGTGTTTGACACATGCTGTTGTTCAATAATTATATTATTATCCTTACCACCAAAACGGCATGTATGGCATTCAGTGATCACACATTATATATGTCTCTTACCTCTTCTGCCTTGTCAGATTAGAGGGCAGAGACTTTATGTTATTCACCTTTCATTCTCATTATCACTGCTACACAGGCAGTCATCCTCTTACAGAAATGTTTCCCTACTCTAACCATTTCATCCAGTGCCAGCGATGGTCCTAATGAATGCTTCCAGATTATGTTTCTTAATATAGTACCTTACACATGGCCTCAAACCTATATCCATCTCCATTCCTCAATATATATGTGCTAACACATTATTGATTCTTTCTCTAGGAGCAACAGCTCAAGAGTTACAATAAGGCGATCTGGGTTCTTGTGTGGCTTGGTTGCTTAACAAAGCATGTTACTCTAGTCAGTTTACTTAACATTCCGAAAGTTTAGTATTCTCATTTCTATATAGCTAATCCCAGGGTTGAGGCAAGGACTGAATGAGATAATCCATTGAAAGTGCTTTGTAAAATGTAAACAAGTATTAGAAACCATAATCTTAATGGATTTCCATTGCTTCTAAGGTCAAATCCAAGTATCTGAGACAGACATCCCTGCCATTCCCAAATCTGGCACCATCTACCTCCCACGCTGATTTTACCCTCATACCAAAGTAAATTCGGTCAATCTGCACACATTTTCCTCCCCAAATTCTTATCTCTGCACTTCTGCTCACAACATGCTTCTTACTCCTTCAGGTGTGACTCTAAGCCTCTCCTTTTCATGAGTCTTCTGTCATCTACTGTATGAACCCAAGTCAGTATTTATTAAATGCACTACTGGTTGTATATTTAGGTTATTATTTTGCTGTATAGTTTTGTTTGCTTTTATTTTTATTCTTTACCAATTCTCTTCAGTGTGAGCCTATTAAAGTCAGGGATACATAACTGTTCCTTTCCTGCTCTCAGCTCCACAAAATTGAAAATTCCATAATATTGGAAATTGAGTTCCATAAAAATTTAATGATCATCTCCTATGAAGTAGGCAGTAGTCTAGCTGGTACTGTAAGACAAATAAGACATAGTTCCTTTCCTCCTGGGGTTTGTAGTTTAACAGAAAAGCCAGCACATAAACAGATTCATTGTAAATTAAAATAATTTTTTTTTAAAGACAGTCTTGCTCTGTCACCAAGGCTGGAGTGCAGTAGTGCCCTCTTGGCTCACTGCAACCTCCGCCTCCCGGTTCAGCCTCCAAGTAGCTGGGTCTACAGGCATGCACCACCACCCCTGGTTAATTTTTGTATTTTTAGTAGAGACAGGGTTTTACCATGTTAGGCAGGCTGGTCTCGAACACCTGACCTTAGGCAATCCACCCGCCTCAGCTTCCTGAAGTGCTGGCATGAGCCACCACACCCAGCCTAAAATCATCAAATATAGAAGTGGATTCAGAGTTATATGAGAAAATTCCAGACCCTCATAAAATATCTGCCAATGACAGTATTAACATTTTTTAAAAATTATATTTTCAGATGTCTTGTAACTTACGTGTTTCTACAGTGAATATTGGACTTAAAGTAGTCTTTGCCTCCCATTCTTTTATTGCGCAGAGTAAAAATCTATAAATGTGACCCGGAAACAGTTGGGTAGTTGCTTTTTCTGTAGTATTTGGGGGCATGCTTTCAAAACGTTGTTCTCTTGTATAATCTAAAGAATATTTAATAATAATCTTATATCCCAACTTCACCCACTTATTCAAATTATTCCAAAAATTCAAATTATTCCAACTAAATACAACTTCCATTGTTCCAACATCCTTTAGATAAAACAAAAAGCTTTCCTGCAGAGAAGGTACTGAAAAAATAGAAAAGAGAATGATTTTTACTAAGAAATTATAATTCCATAATGAAAATAATGAAATAAATATTAAATAATACAAAGATACATGAATATAAGAAAGAATAATGAAAATAATTACATTCATATTCACAAATATATGGCAATGGAACATGACAGAAAAATCTTGTAAAGAAATAGTTTGATCCAGTTGGATCTTGCTGTAAAATGTAGTAATGTGTTTCATTCTTGGCTAGTAATGAAAAAGAAAAGATTTCACTTTTCTTAAGGCCAAAAGATGATCCATCTGTCCATGAAAGAAGACCTTCTTTCTGTAATAAAATGAAAAAAATAAGCCAATTAAAAGGAAAAGCATGATATCTTTAATCACTGCAGTTTAAATATGTGTATTTAAAAGTTTTAATTAGTCATAACTTTATTATAAAATTTTCTAAAATTTTAAAATCATCAACCGATTAATATTTTTATGTAGATTTCCTTCATGATAAAGTAGCTGGAGCCAGGCCAGTGGCTCATACCTGTAATCCCAGCTACTTGGGAGGCTGAGGCAGAAAGATTACTTAAGCCCAGGAGTTTAAGGCTGCAGTGATCTCTGCTTCAGCCACTGGACCTTGAGCTAGGGGACAGAGCAAGACCCATGTCAAAAAAAATTAAAAAGAAAAAAGAAGAAGAAACTAGAGACAGAGTTCACTTTCATTCACTCATTAGCAATGTATCTTCAGGCAAATTGCAAATCTTGTAATAAGCCTCTATTTTCTCATCTGTAAAATGAGTGTAATAATAGAACCTACATCTTACAGTTGTTGTAATGATTAAAGAGGCAGTACATTCAAAGGGTCAACACAATGAGGCACAGAGAAATTATTCATTAAATGTTAGCTATTTCATTTGAAATCATCAAATAAATTGCATGCATCAGGAGAGGTTGTTGATACCTTCCTGCTAAAGGATGTCCTTGGTGAATATCACCAACCCAATTTTCACAAGTAATAAATACCTCTCTAGATAGTAATATATCTACTGTCCTCGAAAGGGGTAGTGAAAAATAAAAGTATAAACTTCGACCCAATTCTCCTGCATCCTAATGATATTTCTGCCACTTACTATCTACTCTTGGGCAACTACTAATCTTAGAAACTAAACTTCCTCACCTGTGCAATGGAACTAATCATGACTGCTTTACATCATTGTGAGTAGGTTTAGAGAGTATGTTTGTAATACACCAAACACATAACAGCTCCTTAAAAAATAAATGCAATACTTATAGAGACAATGAACACTATGAAAACAGATACTATGTCTGTATTTTGGTTATCAGACCATCCCCAAAATATCAAGCATAGTGCCAACCTAGCTGTATGGATGAGAATTAAAGACACCTGTTTCCTCTGGACATTTTAAAGAGCTTTAAAATGGTACATTCAAATTCCACCTAACATAATGAAGAAATGCGAAAAAAGTCTGCTTTATTGCATATGTATTGCTACAGTTCAAAAACAGGCATAGGATCAGAGACAGTATTTCAAATGACTAGGGCATGACAGTTGGTCAGACAGATACAGGTTCAAGGCCTGGAATGGGCATTGATAAGTTATATGCCCCAGGATCTCTCTAAGATCTATTTTCCTTGTATAAAATGGGAATAATGATAGCACCTTACAACTATAAGGTTGTGAGAACTAAATAAACATTACCTATGCAGGACTCCCAAAATGGAAGAAAGAGACTATTAATCTTTCATTCATTCATTCATTAGGTTCTTGCTAAGTACCAAATCCCAATTTGAAACTAGGAAAGGAATGCTGAATAAGACACATTCTTTATCCCTGAAGTCCAGTAACAAATTTGCACTTACTCAGCACAGATTTCCTTAAAGGATTGATTATTTTCTGAACCTACCATGGGGATTATGATGTAGCAGGTAACTTTGATGTCAACCTCAAAATATTGTGGTTAAGGGTAGCATCTGATGCACGTCCGTATAGGCAACTGAATCTCCCTGTGCTCCAATGTCCTGATATGTTATGCTAACAGTAGGAAACAACTATATACACATTAAGGGGTCTACTTACAAAAGAGACTGGCATACTGAGAAAGAGAGTCTGAGATGTCTAAGATGAATTGGGCTTCAAAGAATCTTTACTGGAACTTTATTCATTGCCTATTAAAAGATAAAGAAAACTCAAAAGAATAACTTTTAAATGCAGTTAAAGATTCCTAGAGGTTTTCCCAAGCTTATCCAAAGCTCCACAGGAAAGTTGGTATCAAATTGGTAGGATCTGCCTGAGATCACTATAGATAAGGTTATCTCACAGAGAACAGATTTATCTTTGAGTGCCAGGAAATAAGAGCGAATGGATCATCAAGAAGAAAACACAGACTAGACAGAGATGACCATGTTAGGTCTTGGGTTTTTCTACAAAACGCTGACCAAATGAAGTTTCATGAGACATTCCAAAGTGTTATTTCACTTGTGTTAAATAAAATCACCAGATCTTTCTGTATTGCTTTTAGTAAATTGAGCTTCACAAGTCTTATGTGTGGAGTAAAAAGAAGAAAATGGAAAACATTTTTCATGTTTTGGAGTTCATATAATTGTACTGTTGGCAGAGGTGAAAAATAAAGGAAGTGAAACAGATTTGATTTGGAGGGAGAATGCAAGTTCAGTCTTGGCAATGTTACAGTGTCTGCAAGAAGTGCCAGAGAAATAATCAGAAGAAAATTAGATATATGCCTGGACTCATAAAGGGAAAGTAGACTAGATAAAGAATTTAGGAATAATTGGTTTAGGTGGTAAATTGAGTGAAGAAATGGATGAGATCGCTCAAATGAACTTAGAAATGGTCTGGGGAATACCAAAATTAAAACAAAATTAGATTTAAAAAAAGATGCCTATAAAATATATTAAAATGGAGTACCTATAGAAAGAGAAACTGTATTTAATTAATAAAGGAAGAAATTAATGAATAAACAATGCATGAATATAGATAATAAAGTTTCATTCATCACAATATATTTCTTTATATTTACTGACCTTCATATCATTAAGACCAGTCCATATTATTACTTGATTGTTTGACCTGAGATATGAAAATACAAAATTTTTTTCTTCTTTATTTTTTATATCCACAAGGTGTGCAGAACTTAAGGATGACTCACAATGTTGCTGGGCTGTATTCCATGGCTTACTCTCCTTGCTAATTCTATAACAGTTATTTTTTAATGCTGCCCATCCTTGTGAACATGATCCTACCAAAAGAAAAACATCCTGTTAAAGATGAATTCAGTAATATAACATTTCATAATTATATTTCTTAACATGTATACAAATTAATTATAAAACCTCATAGTATTAAGTGTACACCTTCCCTATACTACTCTCGAACCGATAAAAATACTAAAGCTGTATTTATTAATCAAGCAGCAAATGAATTACTACCAATTAATAGTTTTTAAAATAGCTTTAAGAATTAAACAGAATTATTGTCCAATTATAACTTCATTAAATTTTTTTAAAAACACAGATTTTTTTGTTTCTAAAGAAAACCTTACTTTAGGTTGTCTTTCCTTTCCCTTACTTTTGTACTGGTAGCAAACTATCATATTTCAGGTTTCTTTTTATTTTGAGTACTGGACACAATGCTTGCTAAGAATTCTGCTCGCCGATACTTGACTTCGAAAGTGTTTACCTTCCAGAAAAAGCTGGAATGCTCCTTAGCTTTCATGTACCACAGATTATGCACCACAGAAAGACTGGAGAAAATAGCAGCCTGTTCAGAGAAGATACTGCACATCAATTCATGCTGATACTCTACCAGTGCCTCAACCCAACATAGTAGGAATATGTGAGAACGATCTTCTGAAGATCTTTGTCGTTTTTTACCCCCACAGGAGATAGGATGCTTAATTACCTTATTGTATTTTTTCTTACTACTTGAGTGTTTCTATACTTCACTTGTATAATATATTGTGTCTTTTTTATTATTCCTGTAGGGGATATTAAAATGGGACTCCCAGACTGTAACAAAGAGTGTCTTGCCCTCATCAGCTATCTGATTCTGTCCCCTTCTACCTGTTCCCACCTGTGGAGGAAAGACGTGAAACTAGGAAGAGCCCCAAAATGGAACACTTTCATCTTTCCCTGAAACTTTTCCTAATTTTGCTCAGGTCTGACCATGGATGAGTAATAGAGAAGCTTTAAATGGGATGAAAGATCAGTGTATTTATAATATATTGTAATGGATCATTTAATACCTTAAAATCCTACTGTTCGTTGATTCATTAAAGTAACCTAAAATGCTATGGAATTTGTATGACCCATTGTCAGAGTTAAGAAAAAGAGACCCACTTGGTACAGTTTAAAGGAAGTGTTGGGAAGAAAATAAAGTTGGTAAGTTGGTTTCTACCATTACTCTACTAAGTCCAGCTTATTCAGTAATCAGTCAAATACCAGAATGACATAGTCAAAAAAAGGAGACTAAGCTAATTTTGTTTACAAGCAGTCTGCAATGATTTATACTTGGCTAGATCACTTTCAAAAAGAACAATACAACTGCCAAATTATCTACAAAATACGTAATAAATACATAATTAACGATGAACCAAATGTGTCTATACCTGTTTCAACTTGAACATCCAGTCTCTGAAATATACTTATGAAATCCAAATGTAACTGTTTGAATTCAAATGTGAAAGCACATAAAGATGCAGGTTTTAAATTACTCCACTCATAAACCATAACATTATTTTGCATAACTTGTGAAGAATTATTAAAAGATATTGACACTGATATGTCTTTGGAAGAGGGCACACTCCAGTTAAAAGAAACACTTGTACTTGTTGCTATTGTTTTAATATTGCTAGTTGAGATTCCACCTAAAAAAGTCAGGGAGAATAATTAGTACAGATTCAAATAAAATTGAATGAAAGACAAAGGATATTGAGTTATAAGATTCACCTGATGGGAAAACATTATCTACCCATAAAATATTTTCTAGACTATATGGAAGTTTCTTCTACTCTATATAGAATTAATGAATTGGATTACAGAACCACATTATATTTTTTACATAATCTGGATAACACTTAAAATCTCCACTATACCTATCTATTCATACCAGTACACATAAAGTGCCAAAATTGAAAACTATATTCTTACCTTTGTTTACAATTTTCTTTAAATTCTGAGATTTATATTATATAAAAATAATACTATTATAATTTTACAGTACCATTATATACCTGTTAAATACTGTAAAATTCAAATTATCTGGTAATGAAAATTTTAACTTTCATAATAGATAATACAGTTGACATAGTTGATCAACATATATATTACTTATGAGTTTGAAATGACTTTTCACTTAATATTTGTCCATATCTCATAGGCTGTAAAATAATGTGATAGTCTTCATTTTCCTCTACTTTTATTAATTTCTGACGCCTTTGTGAGTCTGTGAGAATACTTTTTACATTCTGTAAATAATTAGATTCATCTGCTTAAGAAATGTTTATTGAACTTTATCTCTATGCCACTCACATTAATTAAAAATTTGGCTTTTGTATATCTCCTTCATAAGAAGCAGTTTTTCAATACAGAATATAAACATATACATGAAATGTTTATTTCTACATAAAAGACATTATTTTTTAAATAATTACTCTCCTTTGGTATATAAATTCTAAAAAGACAAATAGTCATTCCTATAAAAAAGTTAAATATTAGTTTGATCAACTACTTATTGAAGATATTTCATAAAATGCTAATATTTTATATATTAATAAAATAAGAAACTCTGATAACTATTAGGATCCTATTTACGATGTGGCATTTGGTAACAACAGATTTACATTATGCTTACTTTTTATCAGAACCAAGAAAAGATTTCTTACTTTTCGAGCAAAATCATTAACAAGTTGATATTTTAAAAAATAAAATTCAGGATTTCCTCCCTTAGGAAATTCATCCCATTCAATAAAAACTTCTGTTGTTTGGTTATTCGTTGGTATATAATGAAAATTTTTTGAGATCTAAAATGGAAACGGGAAGAAACTGTAAAAAGTAGTAAAAATGCATTCTTCATTGTTATTTTATAAACAGACTTATTAAAATGACACCTAAAATACACCAAATTATAATTTCAAAACATTTCAGCAGTGTCAGTGTCTACACATGAATTTCTCTGCCAGTTACTCTATTTATAAACATAATTTTGAAAACGTAAAGCAAATAAAATAAGAGCATAGAAAGTTAAGATCCATGTCTCTCTAACTAGGAAACATGTGTCCCTGGGGGCAGGGAAGAGGAAGAGACTCAAAGTCACAGGAAAAACACAGCAAATCCTCCTCGAATTCCAATTGTGAACATTGGTGATAATGTCTACAAAATGGAATTATTTTGCATATATTCCTGACAATAAATTTGCAAAGAAAATACATGTGGGTACAAAATGTTTGATACTGAGTCAATTTAGACCCTTATTTCATTTATATGTAATGAAAATATTAGCAAACAAAGTAAGCTAGACCACAGGTTCAGGGACCCTTAATGCTCCCTCAATGACAAAAAATACTTCAACTCTCAGAAGAAATATATATATATATATATCTCAAAATTCATATATATATATATATCAAAATATATATATATCAAAATTCCTACCAAAAACAACCCTGAAATGCGTTATTATACCCCTTTTTCTATGATCATCCCCGATATAATTTTTAAGCAATAAAAATACATATGTGAGTGACATATAATTTTTAAGCAATAAAAATATATATGTGAGTGGCACCTACCAAAGAAAATTTTTTTCTTTCTATATCTGATATTTAGCATTATTTCACTTCAATATACAATCATTTTCAATCTTATGAATTCAAATGATTGAATTCAATATTCAATCAATTCAATTTTCCAGAATGATAGACTTAATGCAATCACATCCTGCCCATTAACTAGTTATTCCAAAAAGGGTGCACTCAAAAATGTCTTACCTTAACAACATATTGTAACCAGAGCAGTAGAATAATTAATTTCTTCATCTGGAAAGTAAAGTGTATTCAGTTCAATTGAACATATATATTTTTAACTTCAAAACTAAACTATTGGACATTCTTTAAATAGAGTGTAGGTATATCATTTTAATGTCACGTCTTTTCAATTTAGAGTGACTGCTCATCCAATTAACTGTTAAGGCATTAATAAGTGAGTGCTGCATAATTTTTCCACTAAATAAAATTGGAAACATTGGTACTTTCCAACAAATAACAACTTGTTTCTAGAAACTGCTTTAATTAAGTATAAAGGAGGTGTTAGAAATAAAATGAATTACCAGGCAATTAGACAAAATTACATCTCACTGTGTGAAAGTATTTAACCTCAATTAATGGAAATCTAGAACACCTACGCAACTGCTGCTTCTTTGGAACTAATTCCTCACATTTTAAAATTACATCATCATAATGAAAAATATTTCAGAATACTGCTGATGAAACTGAAACTTAAATAGAAAAAATGTTCAATATTCGTTTGGACTCAATTTATTTTTTAAATATATTCCTCTAAAAAGCTTGCCTAGCATTTCATAGGAACGTGGAAATCCGAGGACCTAAAAACTTTTATATTCGACTTAAGATACAAAGAATAAAGGAATACTCCTGTATTTTATATACGTTTTTAAAACTGAAAATACCATTTTGATAGTAAACAGGTCCCCAGGATCAATTTTAAAGCTATTTAAAGCTCACTCTAAAGCAAGTTTCTTCCTACAGAATCCTTTTTAGTTGTTATTAAGCAGGTGTTCAACTCAGATAAAATGCAATCCAGTTAAAAATAAATGCCTAATAATTAAATCCAGACTTCTCCACAAAACTGCAAAGCTTTAACCTTGCGCATTTTGCCAAGCAGCCTGAGGTAGCTGTTCTATCCCTAGGGCTGTGGTGCTGATTTCCTACTTAAACCTAAGCGTAAACTAGAATTTTGAAGGCTGTGTGCTACAATAAAAATGCGAAAGTGGAAAGCTCCTGAATGCCTGCTCTTTCAAGTCCCAAACCCCACTCCAATTCAATTCTGTGAGTCACTGTGTTTGCCCTGGGTGTGCGTAAAGACCCCCTGCCCTAACGCGCACTATTTTAGAGTCAAAAAGCGCCAACTTTTGAAATGGGGAGAGAGAGGCAGAGTATGAATCAAAGGAGTGAGGTTTAAACAATAATTAGACTGGTGGAGAAAGAAGGAAAGAGCAGACACCTGGAAGAAGTCAAAGTGCAGAGGGTGCCCGGCTGAGAAGTCTCAGGTGCCGCGGAGCTCCTGCAACCCGCCCTGACCCACGTCTGGCCCCAGCCCGGGACCTGCAGGCGCCCGGCGCCCGTGCTTTGCTAGTTTCGCGTGTCTGGGCAACCGGTCCGGAAGGTGCTCACGCTGCTCGGGGTGCGGCCCCAGCGGCCCAGGGTTCCTGCCTGCGCCACAGCCCACCTCGCAGCCGGCCTCCTTTTAGCCTCCTTCTCTCGCTCTGCTCCAGCTCTTGCTGCAGCTGCTCTGGCGGCTTTCATTTGGGCCAGCGATGCCCTCTCCCTGCGTTGGGTTAATTAAGCGATGGTTTCCATGGAGACAGACAGGCAGCCTTGAGAAGGGAGAGGAGTGAGAGGCAAGTCCCAAAACACTGAAATGTGGAGGAGAATTGTATTCTGCATGGAATAAGGGAGGAAAGGGAAGGGCGATGAAGGAGAACGCGAGTGGGAAACTTTGGCATCTCATTTAAAAACAAAACAAAACAAAACAAAATAAAAAGCAGAAGTCGACTATATGGCTGTGAATAGCCTCGTTTGGGCTTAGGATAAAATATGTGGCTTTGTATGAAGCCACGCGCCTTATTAACGTGTGTGTGTGTTCTGCAGCATTTGACAATATCGATTGAACTCGGAGATCTCAGCTTCCCTGACATCTCCCTTCCCTGGTGCTTCCATTTTCTTAGTCTGCATCACTGAGTCCTCTGACATTGCCAGCTTAAAAACTGAGTTGACCCGTGGTGCCTTTCTTAAGTGTAGACTGTTTCATTCACTTTTGTGCTTTCAACCATATTCAAGATTTCCAATCATTCCATCTTGGATTTCATGTCTTTCCAGGGCTTCAGAGAAGTATTTATAGCTCCAAAATGGGTATCTCCATCTGGATGTCCCTACAAGCAATTCAAAACCATATTTTCAAACCTAAATTTGTAACTTCCTTTTCCAGCCCATTTCCTGAGGAAAGGATCCTTCGCCCAAATGAAATTCACCACCTCTTCATCCTCAGAGCCTTTTCTCACCACCCAGTGCCACTTTATCCTCCAAATCTCTTTGATTCCACTTCTAAACTGCCCCTTAGGCTGATTAATTCTTCATTATTACTACTGTCACAGCACAGACTTAATTGAAAACTTTAAATCTCTCTCTCTCTCTCTCTCTCCCTCATGCACATGTGCTCTTGCTCTCTCTGTCTAGAAAACATGTATCATGTTTAGGAGTTTGTACCTCAGTGCAGAGCCTGTGTCTCCCTTTACGAGCTAAGCATCTCTTTGGAAATTTTGTTGTGGTGAAGAGTAAGCTTCAAGAGTGCTTAGTAGAGCATAAATACTTAACTGAAAGACAACCAGCATTGGTTCACTGCAGCTACTGCTAATACACTAACACTTGGATTATATCTCCTTGTTCAATACTCCCATTCTCTTACACACTGCTAGCCAGTGTGATCTTTCTGAAATACACACATGAGATACTATATAATCATGCATGGAGTTGTGACTCTTTGTTGTCTATAATGTACCTCTCACCAAATTAACTTTTCAACCTCATCTCTCTCCTCTCCTCCTTGGCACCCTGACTTATATGTACCCTCAATGAAATAATAGGCCATAAACATTTACATCTCTGTAGATCTTTGTTTATACTGTAGCATACAAATTTATTATTTATACATTTATGTCCTCAGCTAGATTAGGAACTCCATGTTGGCAAGGACCATTATTAATTCAAGCATAGTTATAGATGTGAACTATATTTGTTTTATTTTCATTCCTGGGGAGTCTGCATATCTTTTGAGCCTTTACAAGTAGAAAGTATTGGACAAGCATGGTGGCTTGTGCCTATAATCCCAGGACTTTAGGAGGCCAAGACAGGTGGATCAGATCACTTGAGCCAGGAGCTGGAGACCAACCTGGGTAACATGGCGAAACCCCATCTCTACAAACCCATCTCTGTAATTTTAAAAGATAAAATGGTGGTGTGTGCCTGTGGTCTCAACTACTTGGGAGGCTGAAAGGGGAGGATCACTTGAGCCCAGGAAGTTGAGGCTACAGTGAGCCATGATCATGCCACTACACTCCAGCCAGGGTGACAGAGTAAGATCCTGTCTCAAAAAATAAAAATAAAATAAGTAGAAGATGTCAAGGCAATTATACTACAAAATGATCTTATCACCATTGAATTAGCTTCTAGGCTTTGAGAAATATGATCAAATTCAAAATCCATCAAGTAGATTGGATAATAGGTACGTATTTTCAATGTGGCCTTCTACCTCTCATTTGCTGTGTAAACAAAGTTATTTTAAATGTGTAGCCTTCATAACATTTTCATCACCTGTTGTTTACATCAGTCTCTCTATTAGGTCAATAAAGTAGGTAGCAAGCTAATCAATAGGGTTTCCCGCAAAATGTTTTCCTTGCTGAAGAGATGTCCTTTGAAATAATGTGGCTTTGTTCCTGCCTTACCCTTTTATTAGGCCCTAATAAAGTAAGTATAGAGAAATTAAGTGAAAGGTTTAAGAGAATTATGGGTTTTCACTTTCAAGAGGAAAAAAAACGTATAGCTTTAATGACATTTCAACATGTTTATTCCTAAGGAAAGCAATTTATTTTTCAGATGGAGAAGCATAGATAAAAGCCATTTAGGCAATAATGGAGGCAACTACTATCCTATGATGTGAACTCTCTATTATTAAATACGTTGTTTGGAGTCTCAATTATATATCTGTTATTATACAAATAAAGCCCATATTTTCACCAGCTGTTGGGTGGATATGTCTTCAAAACCACATTGCTGGTAGAAATATGACAAATATACAAGTAAGTACAATACCTACCTCTTTTCTCATATTCAACTTCCAGTCATTTATTCATTCAAAATTATTAATTAAATTGAGAGAGGAGACCAAGCAAAATGGCCAAATAGAAGCTTCCACTGATCATCCTCCCAACAGGAATACCAAATTTAACAACTATCTACATAAAAAGCACCTTCATAAGAATAAAAAATCAGCTTAGGTACCAGCTCAGCTACAGTCAAGAAGAGCATTGGAATCTCCAATTCTAAGCCTTGGCTTCTTTTTTTTTTTTTTGAACTGGAGTTTCACTCTTGTTGCCCAGACTAGAGTGCAATGGCATGACCTCAACTCACTGCAACCTCTGCCTCCTAAGTTCAAGCAATTCTCCTGCCTCAGCCTTCTGAATAGCTGGGATTACAGTCATCTACAACCAGCTACCACACACAACTAATTTATAAATTTTTGGTGGAGATGGAGTTTCACTATGTTGGCCAGGCTAGTATCGAACTCCTGATTTCATGTGATCCACCCACCTTGGCCTCCCAAAGTGCTGGAATTACAGGCATAAGCCACCACACCTGGCCTAAGACTTGGCTTTTGGATGACATCTCTGGAACCTCCCCTGACCTGAGGGGAGCCCACTGCCCTGAATGGTGAGTCCTAGGCCTGTCAGCATTCACCATAAGCTGACTGAGGAGCCCTTGGGCCTTAAGTGAACAGTGGTGGTAACCCTGACAGTACTCCCCATGGGCCTGTGGTAGTGGTGGACAAGGGGAGAGATTCTTCTGCCTAAGGAAAGGGGGAAGAAAGAGTGGGAACAATTTTGTCTTGTAGTTTCAGTGCCGGCTCAGCTGCAGTAGAATGACCACCAGGTGGATTTTCCAACTTCAGGCCCTGTTTTCTAGTCAGTATCTCTGGACCTGTCTGGGGCCCAGGGGAACTCACTACCCTTAAGAAAAGGATACAAGCCTGGCTGGCTTTGCTGCCTGCTGATTGTAGAGCCCCAGGGCCTTGAGCAAACATAGGTAGTAGCCAGGTAGTGGTTACAGAGGGCCTTGGGCAAGACAGTGCTGTGCTGGCTTCCAGACTAGTCCCAGTTGTGATGACAACAGGGGTGCTTGTGTCTTCCCTTCCCCAGCTCCAGGCAGCTCAGTACAGAAAGAGAAAGATTCTATTTGGGGGAAAGTAAGGTAAAAGAACAAGAGTCTCAGCCTGATAATCCAGAGAATTCTTCTGGGTCTTATCCAAGATCACCAAGTGGTATCTCTATGAGTCTCCAAGAACCACAGTGTTACAGGGCTTACAGTAACCCCTAATCCAGATATGGTTGCAATGACCAACAACTTAGATCATAACACTCAAGTCCCTTTGAATACCTGGAAAGCCTTTCCAAGAATGACAGGTACAAATAAGTCCAGACTGTGAAGATACATACCTAACTCTCCTAACACCCACAAGCATTAAAACCATGCAGAAGAACATGACCTCAACAAATGAACTACATAAGGCACCTGGCCCAATCCCAGAGAGACAGAGATATGTGACCTTGCAGACAGTTAATTAAAAATAGATGTTTTGAGTATACTCAAAGAAATTCAAGATAACACAAAGACAGAATTCAGAATCCTATCATATAAGTTTAATAAAGAAATTTAAATAATGATAAAGAATCAAGCACAAATTCTTGAGTTGAAAAATATAATGATATACTGAAGAGTGCATCAGAGTCTTGCATGGGTGGAATTGATGAGGCAGAATTAGTGAGCTTGAAGACAGGCTTTTTGAAAATACACAGAGGAGACAAAAGGAAAAAGAATTAAAAACAATTAAACATGCCTGCTGGATCTAGAAAATATCCTGAAAAGGGAAATCTAAGACTTAAATGGCCTTAAAGTAAAATAAGAATTATTGGCCTTAAATAGTATGCAGAGAGAGAAACAGGAGTAAAACATTTATTCAAAGGGATAACAGAGAACTTCCCAAACCTAGTTAAAGATATCAATATTCAAGTATAAGAACGTTATTGCATGCCAAGCAGATTTAACACAAAGACTACCTCAAGGTATTTAATAGTTTAATGATGACCTTTGGGAGTTCTATTTATGAGTAATCAACCTCCCAAAGATGAAGGATGAATAAATGATCCTAAAAGTGGCAAAAGAAAAGAAACAACATACAATGGAACTCCGATGTATCCAGCAGGAGACTTTTCAGCAGAAACCTTACAGGTCAAGACAGAGTGACACGAAATGTTCAAAGTGCTGAAGAAAAAAAAACTTTTACCCTAGGATAGTATATCTAGTGAAAATATCTTTCAGGCCTGAGGGAAATAAAAGTACCTTCCCAGATAAACAAAAGCTGAGGAATTTCATCAGCACCAGACCTGTTTACATTTATAAGAAATGCTAAAGGGAGTTCTTCAATATGAACAAAGAGGATGTTAATGAGCAATAAGAAATCATCCAAAGGTGAGGAGGTTAGGGAAGGATAACATAGGGAGAAATGCCAGATATAGGTGATGTGGGGATGGAGGCAGCAAACCACCTTGCCATGTATGTACCTATGCAACAATCCTGCATAATCTGCACATGTATCCCAGAACCTAAAGTACAATAAAAACAAAACAAAACAAAAACAAAAAAGAAATCATCCAAAGGAACCAAACTCATCAGTGATAGTAAGTACACAGAAAAACACAGACTATTATAACAGTATAATTGTGATTTGTAAACTACTCATGTCTTAAGGAGAAAGACAAAAAGATGAATGGATCAAAAATAATAACTACAATAACTTTTCAAGACATTGACAATACAATTAAGATATAAATAGAAACAACAAAAAGTTAAAAAGCAGGGAGACAAAATTAAGGTGTAGAGTTTTTACTGGTTTCTTTTTGCTTATTTTGTTAGTATGTTTATCCAATCAGTGTTAAGCTGTTATGATGGTTAATACTGTCAACTAGACTGGATTGAAGGATACAAAGTATTAATCCTGGGTGTGTCTGTGAGGGTGTTGTCAAAAGAGATCAACATTTGAGTCAGTGGGCTGGGGAAGGAAGATCCACCCTTAATCTGGTGGGCACAATCTAATCAGCTTCGAATGAATATAAAGCTGGCAGAAATACATGAAAAGGAGATGTAGCCTCCCAGCGACATCTTTCTCCTGTGCTGGATGCTTCCTACCCTCAAACATCAGACTCCAAGTTCTTCCGTTTTGAAACTCGGACTGGCTCTCCTTGCTCCTCAGCTTGCACACAGCCTATGTGGGACCTTGTGATTATGTGAGTTAATACTTAATAAACTTCCCTTTATACAAAAATAGCCAGATGTGGTGGTGGGCACCTGTAGTTGCAGCTACTTGGGAGGCTGAGGCAGGAGAATCACTTGAACCTGGGAGGCAGAGGTTGCAAAGAGCCGAGATCATGCCACTGACAGAGCAAGACTCCATCTAAAATAAAATAAAATAACAAACTAGAAAAGGAAGAGCAAACCAAACCCAAAGTTAGTAGAAGAAAATAAATAATAAAGATCAGAGCAGGAATAAATGAAATGAAGAAAACAATACAAAAGATCAACAAAATGAGAAATTGGTTTTTTGAAAAGATAAATGAAATTGACACATCTTTAGCCAGACTAAGAAAAAAAAATAAAAAAGAGAAGACCCCAAATAAATAAAAACAGATGAAAATGCAGACATTACAACCAATACCACAGAAATCAAAGGATCATTAGAGGCTACTATGAATAACTACATGCCAATATATTAGAAAACCTAGAAAAAATGATAAATTCTTAGAAACATAGAGTCTACCAAGATTGAAACATGAAGAAATCCAAAACCTGAATAGGCCAGTAACAAGTAATGAGATTGAAGCTGTAATAGAAAGTCTCTTGGCAAAGAAAAGCCCATGACCTGATAGCTTCACTGTTAAATTTTACCAAACATTTAAAGAACTAATACCAATCCTACTCAAACTATTCCAAGAAACATAGGAAAGGAATCCTTCCAAATTCATTCTACAAGGCCAGTATTACACTGATACCAAAATCAGACAAAGATGTATTTGAAAAAGAAAACTGGGCCAGGTGCAGAGGCTCATGCTTGTAATCCCAGCACTTTGAGAGGCCAACACAGATGGATCACTCAAGGTCAGGAGTTTGAGACCAGCCTGGCCAACATGGGGACACACCATCTCTACTAAAAATACAAAAATTAGCCAGGTGTGGTGGTGCGTGTCTGCAATCCCAGCTACTAGGGAGGCTGATGCAGTAGAATTATTTGAACCCAGGAGGCAGAGGTTGCAGTGAGCCAAGATTGCACCACTACTCCAGCCTGGGAAACAGAGCAAGACTCTGTCTTGAAAAACATAAAAATAAAAATGAAAAATAAAAGAAAAAAGAAAACTACCAGTTAATATCCCTGACAAACACTGATGCAAAAATTCTCAACAAAATACTAGCAAACTGAATTCAACAACACATTAAAATGATTATTCATCATGACCAAGAGGGATTTATCCCAGGGATGATGGTACAACATATGCAAATCAGTCATTGTGATACATCATATCAACAGAATGAAAGACAAAAACCATAAGATCATTTTAATTGATACTGGAAAACCGTTTGATAAAATTGAACATCTCTTTATGATAAAAACCCTCAATAAACTGGACATAGAAGGAACATACTTCAATAAAATAAAAAGCCATATACAACAGACCCACAGTTGGTATCATACAGAATTAAAAGAAATAGAAAACCTTCCCTCAAAGATCCAGAACAACAAGGGTGTCCACTTTACTACTGTTACTGAACATAGTACTGGAAGTCTTAGCTAGTGCAACAAGAGAAAGAAATAAAAGCCATTCAAATTGGAATGGAAAAAGTCAAATTATCCTTATTTGCAGAAGACTTGGTCTTATATTTGGAAACACCTAAAGGCTCCACCAAAAAATCTGTTTGAACTGATAAACAAATTCAGTAGACTTGCAAGACACAAAATCAAAATACAAAAATCAGTAGCATTTCTATATGCCAACAGCAAACAATCTGAAAAAGAAATCAAGAAGGTAATCTGATGTACAAGTGCTACAATTAATATTAAATACCTAGGAATTAACCAAAGAAGTGAAGGAACTCTACAATGAAAATATTAATGAAAAAAAGCATTAATGAAAAAATACATAATATATGGCATTGATGAAAAAACAAGACGCCAAAAAATGGAAAGATATTCCATGTTCATGAATGGGAAGAATCAATACTGTTAAAAAGTTCCTACTACCCAAAGCAATCTACAGATTTAATGTAATCTCTATCAAAATAACAATAATATTCTTCACAGAAGTCAAAAAAAAAAAAACCCTAACATTTGTACAGCACCACAAAAGACCCAGAATAGCTAAAGCTATCCTGAGCAAAAAGAACAAAATCGGAGGAGTCGTATTATCTGACTTCAAATTATACTACAGAACTATAGTAACCAAAACAGCATGGTATCAACATAAAAACAGACACATAGACCAAATGGAACAGAAGAGAGAACCCAGAAACAAATCCATACAACTATAATGAACTTATTTTTGACTAAGGTGCCAGGAACACACACTGTGGAAAGGATAATCTCTTCAACAACTGGCATTAAGAAAACTGAATATCCATAGGCAAAAGAATGACACTAGACCCCTATTTCTCACCATGTAAAATAATCTAATAAAAATGGATTAAAGACTTAAATCTAAGATCTCAGACTATGAAAATACTCAAAGTAAACATTGCAGAAACTCTCTCAGACATTGGACTGGGCAAAGATTTCTTATGTATCCCACAAGGAGAGAAACTAAAGTAAAAATGGACAAATAGGATCACTCAAGTTAATAAAGTTCTGCACAGCAAAGGAAACAATTAACAAAATGAAGAGATAACCCACATGATGGTAGAAAATATATGCAAACTATCCATCTAACAGGGGATTAAAGTAGCCAGAATATATAAGGAGCTCAAACATCTCTTTAGGATAAGAAACAAATAATGTGATTTGAAAATGGACAAAAACATCTGATAGATGCTTCTCAAAAGAAGACCTACAAATGGCAAAAAGTCACACAAAAGGTGCTCAAT
>PVKP010037159.1:0-21863 GCA_004027715.1 Plecturocebus donacophilus | reverse complement strand
CCTCAAACAATCTGCCCACCTCAGCCTCCCAAAGTGCTGGGATTCCAGGTGAGGCACCGTGCTCAGCCTACACTTATCTTTTTTCCTTAGTCAATATCCCCTCCTTGACAGCAGCAATGGCCCAACCTTTCACTTCCTGCTGTTTTCCACATTAGTTAGCAACGATACAAGACAACTTAACTGAATAAAACAAAGCCCTGCTAACCATAACAAACCTAACAAAATGATATATGGGAAAACTCCCCTTTGCTCCTCAAATGGTAGGTATAATTCAATGAGAGAAGCTACAGTGGCTTAGAAACGGAATAAACCACCTACCGCACCCCCACCCCCTCCAAAACTTTGTAGATGTGGCAAAATCGGTCAGCTCTCCTCAAAATCTGCTCTCAGTTTTCTGTACTTAACAAAACTCTCAATTTTTAGCCAATGCATAGCAGCCTGGAATAAGGACCACTCCTCCCAGGCCCCAATGCAGCTAGATGTAGCCATGTGACTTAAGTTCAGCCCAGTGGAAAGTGACAACGTCCAGGAAACTTCCTATACCCCAACGTCCAGGCCTTGGAAGCTGCCTGGACAGCTTCCCCTCCAAAATCCACGTGTTGAAACTTAGTGGCCAAAGTGGTGGTAGTAAGAGGTATTTAGGCCATGAGGGCTCCTCCCACATGAATGGCGTTAAGGACCCTGTAAAGGAGGCTTCAGGCAGTAGGCTGCCCTCTAGCCTTTCTGCCTTTTGCCCTGTAAGGACACAGCATTCCTCCCGTCTGGAACATGCAGCATCAAGGCACCATCTTATAAGCAGAGAGCAGGTCACCAGAAAACTCAACCTGCCAGTGCCTTGATCTTGGACTTCCCAGCCTTCAGAGCTGTGGGAATTTCTGTTTTTCATAAATTACCCAATGTGTAATTTATGTGTATCCATCACAGACTAAGACACCCCCTAAAAAGATAAAGTCATAATTTCAGTACCTCAAAGGTGACTTTATTTGGAAATGGAACTGTTACAGATGTAATTAATTAAAATGCAGTTATATTGGAATAGGGAGGGCCCTAAACCTAACATGATCAGTATCTCTCTAAGAAAAGAAGAGAGAGACTCAATTTCCATTGTTTTCAGCCACTGTGTTTGTGGTGCTTTGTCCAGCAGCCCTCGCAAACTCACAAGGAAACTAATAGGATTTTGCATGAGAAAATAAACCACCCTGTGTAAATGGCTGTTGTATGGATGTTTTGCAAACCATTGGCAACTCTGAAGCAACTGAAATGAGCATGGAACATGTTTTAAACAGAGAAAAAGCACTTAAATAAGTCATCCACTACTTAGGAAATTGTCAACATCCTTTGAGTCCTTAAAATTTTTTGTCACTTCACAGGGCTACACATTTGACTGCAATGTTACACTTCAAAAGAACAAAAACTGAAAATGAAAACTTCCTTCTATGCAGGAAAAGAAAAATACATTCCTTTCTTCTACATAGGAAAAGAAAAAAAGTCAGTGTTTCCCTCAAAGACCCAAGATGCCGTCTGTTCATCCGCTCCCTCGCTATTCACCCATCAGCCGTACTGAGAGCCTACGAAGGACTGGACACTGCTAGTTCTTCCCGCAGAAGCCCGTGTCTGGCACAGCAGAGAGGGCACAGACAAATGCTGGCCTGAAGATTCTGCTGCAGGCTTTACCACAGCATCTCTGCTTCCTCCCTCCACACCACCTATTCCACGGCTAACCAGATAACGATCTGGGCCTAATATGCCACAAGTCACCATACCTCAAGAAATGATCCAACTAGGCCAGGTGTGGGGGCTCACGCCTATAATCCCAGCACTTTGGGAGGCTGAGGTGGGCGGATCACTTGAGGTCAGGAATTCGAGACCAGTCTGGTCAACATGGCAAACCCCCATCTCTACCAAAAATCCAAAACTTAACTGGGCTTGATGGCACATGCCTGTAGTCCTAGCTACATGGGAGGCTGAAGTATGAGAATCACTTGAACCCAGGAGGCGGAAGTTGCAGTGAGCTGAGATTGCACTACTGCACTCCAGCCTGGGCAACAGAGTAAGACTCTATCGCAAAACAAAACAAAACAAAAAGAAATGACCCAGTTTCACAGGTTTACTGACTGCTAATCATGTGTGATACTGATACAACTTTTTCACTCTCCCTTCTCCAGCAGCCCCAACACAATCAAACCGACCCCAAACACCACTCTCTAAAGATCTTCTTAAAACACCTCTGATAATTGACACCATGCTTCAAACCTTCCACAACCCAGCAGCATGACATTCACACTCCCAAAGTAGCCTCTGCCTTGATGCCCTGAGTATTCATCCCACCCCGTCCTTCAGGGCCCATCTCAAAGACTAATTCTGCTGGGAACCAGCTCAAGGCAGCAGCAGCTGGTATTGAAACTGAGTTACACACAAGGCAGAGATGTGTCCCCCCACCCTGCACTTATAGACACACTGATCTGCATGAATATTACCCTGCACCCGGGATCAGCTCCTCACAGATACATGCTACAGTTATAAACAGACTGTAGGATTGGCTTAAATTATTCAAACCATCAGCTAATGTCAGTTAGTACCGCAACAAGCAAAAGGTTATATATCTTCTTAATGTTGTCTAGACAGAATAAAATTCTGATTTTAGCTGAAGTGTGTGAGCAAGACATCAAATTTATTATTCTGTATGTGCATGTTACAACAGAAGTTCCCCACCTTCAAAACCAAAAACTATGCACAGAGTACCTCTATGGAGCACTGGTCAATAAATGGATCTGAGTGGAGAAAGACATGATAATCGTTTAGTGGTTAAATGAGACTCCATTCAACACATGAACGGCTTGCAAAGGTGCTGGAAGGGCTGGCTGGACTTTCGTCACTCAGGAGGAAGAAAAAGCTGAAATGACATTGCCAAAACAGCAATGAGGTGCATCCCCATAACAGGTCACTAGGGGAAGTATCTGATGGCAGAACTCAGTCAAAGAGATCAAATTCAGGGTGGACGGTTGGCAAAAACTGAGGCAACTTTGTGAACAATATAACCTCAGAGACATGTTTTACTGGATGTGGAAGTCATTGAAGACTTCCAGTGCTTTGCCGTTAAGATAAGATCTCTTAAAATCCTATTGGACTTGCTCTATGCCAAGATCATCAGTCCTTTCCTTAATAAAACAAAAACAGATGGAGCTTCTTGGACCTAAAAGCTTCACAATAAATGTTTCATTTTCTGTACTTGGAAAAAAGGAAACTGAAAAGTATGAGTAAGAAAGACGATGGGTTAAAGACTTAAATGTAAGACCTAAAACCATAAAAACCCTAGAAGAAAACCTAGGCAGTACCATTCAGGACACAGGCATGGGCAAAGGCTTCATGACTAAAACAGCAAAAGCAATGGCAACAAAAGCCAAAATTGACAAATGGGATCTAATTAAACTAAAGAGCTTCTGCATAGTAAAAGGAAACTATCATCAGCGTGAACAGGGAATCTACAGAATGGGAGAAAATTTTTGCAATCTATCCATCTAACCAAGGACTAATATCCAGAATCTACAAGGAACTTAAATGAATTTACAAGAAAAAAAACAAACAACCCCATCAAAAAGTGGGAAAAGAATATGAATAGACACTTCTCAAAAGAAGACATTTATGCAGCCAACAAACATGAAAAAAAGCTCATCATCACTGTTCATTAGAGAAATGCAAATCAAAACCACAATGAGATACCATCTCATGCCAGTTAGAATGGCGATCATTAAAAAGTCAGGAAACAACAGATGCTGGAGAGGATGTGGAGAAATAGGAACACTTTTACACTGTTGGTAGGAGTGTAAATTAGTTCAACCATTGTGGAAGACAGTGTGGCTATTCCTCAAGGATCTAGAACCAAAAATACCATTTGACCCAGCAATCCCATTACTGGGTATATACCCAAAGGATTATAAATCATTCTACTATAAAGACATAGGCACATATATGTTTATTGCAGCACTATTCACGATAGCAAAGACTTGGAACCAACCAATATGCCCATCAATCATAGACTGGATAAAGAAAATGTGGCACATATACACCATGGAATACTACACAGCCATAAAAAAGAAGGAGTTCATGTCCTTTGCAGGGACATGGATGAAGCTGGAAACCATCATTTTCAGCAAACTAACACAGGAACAGAAAACCAAACACTCCATGTTCTCACTCATAAGTAGGAGTTGAACAGCAAGAACACATGGACACAGGGAGGGGAACATCACACATGGGGGCCTGTCAGAGGGTGAGGGGCAAGCAGAGGGAGAGCTTTAGGACAAATACGCAATACAGGTGGGCTTAAAACCTAGATGCTGGGTTAGTAGGTACAGTAAACCACCATGGTACATGTATATCTATGTAACAGATCTATATGTTCTGCACATGCATCCTAAAACTTAAAGTAAAATAAAAAATATAAATATAAATATATATTTTAAAAAAGAAATTAAACAACACAATGTTTCTAAACTCTACACGTCTGCCAAGCTCTGGTCTATCTACAGTCAAGGCTCACCTAGTTCTGATCGCCTGGTCAGTATACTAGGCAGACCTATTCCTCCTCTCCTGATGCCATTTTCACATTCTCATTGTTCATTAACATTTCCACACGAGAAACAAGGAAGAAAGTGAACACTGGATCTATTCATTACACTCATCATTTACAACCTCCATTTTTAGAGAAATAGGAGAGGAGGCGGAACCAGGCAGACACCATCAGAGGGTCTTGTAGCAAACGTCTGTACAGTTCTAAAGCATTCCAGATTTCAAAGCCAAATTCACCCCCAAATCTGGTCTTCTTCTAGCATTCCATATTTCAGTAAACCCAGGTGATTTTCCAGAACGAAAGTAGCCCCTGATCCTTATCCCTCCCCTTGCCCCACACCCAAATCAGGACATGTTCCCAATGGCTTTCAAATCTATCCAAGACTCTCTACTTGACCTGAGTCTGAATCAAATCATCATCTTCCTGGACTGTTTGCTGTGTCAGCCTCCTGATGTATCTCCCTGCCTCTACTCTGGGACCCCAGTGCATTTCCCAGGCTGCAGCCAGGGTGAACTGAAAATATGTGGATTTTCTTGAACATTAAGAGCTTTTCTCACATTTTCTGTGTGTGATCCCCCATGGAAATGCAGGGCATCAGCCTCCTGGCTGCCCCAAGTGCCCTCCCTTCCCCATCTCTCCACTACCACACACGCAATGCTGCAGGCTATTTCTTGAACCTTCGCAGGAAGCACAACACCTCCACAATGGCACCAGCAGCTCTACCAAACCACCTCATGGTACCTCGGACATTGCCTTCCAAAGACAATGACACATGAGCACGGATTTTAATTACGTGGTTACTTATTAATACCACTTGATTCCCAGGAGGAAATTCCAAGCAGGAAGGACTTCTGTGCGTTGGTTTATCATTGTATCTAAGCATCCATCACAGTGCCAGCTTAAGCTATGTGTTCAATTACATTGTGGAGTCAATGACTAAGTGAATGAATCAATTCCAAATTTAACCCCCAAAAGCCTAGCATAGACCAAGACAGGTATCTGGGTTCTTCCTCTCAACTGATTTTAGTCTTAAGTGATCCTGATGTCTTTCACATTTGCTACACGTATTTTGACCTAATGTGCTTTTTCATCACACAACTCAGGCAATGGGTCCCAAAGACAGCATATTTTCAGAAAGATACTGGGCTCCAGGAAATGCCTGGTGAAGCAGAATCTCCAAGGTGTAATAATTTAGTTTTAATCAGCATATCAGGTAATTCTGATGAACCAGGGGACAAAATGGGTCACAGGAACCATTCAGGTTGAAAAAACACAGTCAAAGACCTAAAGGAAGAAAAAACAAAAACTAAACTAAACTAAACCTCCAACAGTGACTTCAACACCACCATGAAGGAACTCACCACACTAACACCAGCGCTTTCTTACCAGTTACGCCTGGCCATTTGTTTCTCCTTTACTGAAAATCACTACTGCTGAACTCTAGGCCCACCTTCCCACCAGAAACTATGTACATGAGAGGAAATTAAGGTTTTCTGCCCAAGTCAAAGAGGCATCCTTTATTTGGACACGAGCACCTCGCCAAAGTTAGCCAGTGGAAAATGTAAAATTCCCAGCCAGTCGTTTTATTTTACTGCATGCATACATCTGTCTACACAAACAGGAATTTCAAGCCTTAGATACAAGTAAGTTGCATTTTAGTGGAAAATAAATTTTAAAAATTTTAAGGATTTCTGCCCTAGCTGCATATTGGACCACAATTCTTTGAAAACTGTCTGCAGGATCCCTTCCATGCCACACTCTGATGTGTGACATAATTCAGCAGAGAATGACAGTCTTCACTTCCCACTAAAACAATGCTCAGTTGTTAGGCATTTGCCAAGTCTCATAGACATAATGAAGCTGGAAGTTGACTTCACTTAGACATTTTCTGAGCACCTGCAATCTATATATAATATAAAGATGAATGAGGCATTGTGTCTGCCTTTATAAGTTGAGAGTGTAAGAAGGGAAAGAAATCAATATACAAACGGCTTCAATAATAAGGGGAAAATAAGGATGGAGAGCCCAAAAGAAGAGATGAGGATTAAAGAGTGTGTGATAGGCCGATGCAGTGGTTCATACCTGTAAATCCTAGCACTGTGGGATGCCAAAGCGGGTGGATCCCTTGAGTTCAGGAGTTCGAGACTCAGCCTGGCCAACTTGGTGAAACTTCATCTCTACTAAAAGTACAAAAATTAGCTGGACTTGGTGGCTCATGCCTGTAATCCCAACTACTCGGGAGGCTGAGGCAGGAGAATTGCTTGAATCCAGGAATTAGAGGCTGTAGTGAGGTGAGATTGTGCCACTGCACTCCAGCCCGGGGGACAGAGTAAGACTCCATCTCAAAAGAAAAAAAAAAAAAAAAAAGACCATGTGATGATTAATTTTATGTGTCAGCTTGGCTAGGCCACAGTCCCCAGATATTTGGTCAAACATGTCTGGATATCAATGGGAAAGTATGTTTCAGTTGAGATTAGCATTGAAATCTGTAGACTTTAAAGTCCTACATAATGTGAGTGGGCATCATCCAATCAGTTGAAGGCATTTAAGAGAAAAAAGACCCACGAAGAAAAGGGAATTCAGCCTCAAGACTGTCCTCCTCAGACTCAAGCTGCATATCAGCTCTTCCCAGGGTCTCTGGCCTGCCAGCTGCCCAGCAGACTGTGGACTGACCTCACCTCCACAATTGCGTTAGATAATTTTATAAATCAATCGACCAATCTCTCTCATGTACGTGCATGTGGGCCCCATCAGCTCTGCTTCTCTGGAGAGCTCTGACTAATACAGAGGGTTTTCTAAATAAGTGAGGCAAAACAGGAAATGACCTCCAGACATTAAGTCCAATCCCCTTATTTAGAGACAAAGAAACCAAGGCCTAGGGAGTTAGTGAGGACCCAAGGTACATGTCCCACCCCCGCATACCACCAGCTGGGGCTGCTCTTTGTCCAATTATTTCCTATGGCTGCCACACAGAAGTACAATCTGCATTCAGGTTATGCTGTGTATGTGAGTGTAAGAATGTGCACTGGTTTTTTTGTTTTTGTTTTTTTTTTGAGATGGGGTCTCGCTCTTGTTGCCCAGGCTAGAGTGCAATGACAATCTCAGCTCACAGCAACCTCCACCTCCTGGGTTCAAGTGATTCTCATGCCTTAGCCTGCAGAGTAGCTGGGATTACAAGTGCGTGCCATCATCCCCAGCTACTTTTGTATTTTTAGTAGAGACGGGGTTTCACCATGCTGGTCAGGCTGGTCTCGAACTCCTGACCTCAAGTGATCCATGCACCTCAGACTCCCAAAGTGCTAGGATTACAGGTGCGAGCCACTGCACCCAGCTACACTTCTGAGATAGAGAGTCTGCGTAAAGTCCCAGATCACGCTTTTGTTAACCGAAAATGTGGAGGTGCTATCTACCCTCCCCAGACTTCAGTTTCTTTATCTGTAATGTAGGAATGATAGAGGAGTTACATGAGTAAAACGAATGAATATTCATAAGGCACTTGGCCCCCTGCTTGCTACCTAGTAAGTACTCATCAGTTATTCCTATAAAGCTCCATGGTCTTAATCTTCATTTATCTTTTAATGGCCAGGAAGACAGACTAACTAATTAAACAAATAAGACTGTTTCTGTTTCTCCACATGGCCCAAGGAAAGCTCACTTGTTTCACAGCCTGGAAGCTAGTCATGAGGGCTTTTTCTTTTTTACAGAGTCTCGCTCTGACACCCAGGCTGCTAGAGGGCAGTGGCACAATCTCAACTCACTGCAACCTCTGCTTTTTGGGTTCAAGCAAGCCTGAGCCTCCTGAGGAGCTGAGACTGCAGTCATGCACCACCACGCCCGACTATTTTTGTACTTTTAGTAGAGACAGGATTTCGCCTGTTGGCCATGCTAGTCTCGAACTCCTGACCTCAAGTGATCTGCCCACCACGGCTTCCCAAAGTGCTGAGATTACAGGCGTGAGCCACCGCACTCAGCCAGGAGGGTCTATATTTAACGCCAGACATGACCCCTTCTTAGAGGAGCAGGGCCACCAAATCCAATCAGGTTTGAGATGCACAGAGGGACACATATAATGAGGCAGAGACTCCGATCCTGTTCACTCTAGACTCCAGTCCAGTCCACTCTGAGAAAGATCCGGCTCCCCAGAGTTGAGGACCCTCACACCCACCTTGAAAAAGGTCCGATGTTCTGGGAATCCCCAACTTGAGTCCGCTTCCTCGCTTGGCCTCCCTCTGGCTTCTAGTACAGGCCGGGCCACCTTGGGTCTGTATTGGGCCCCAGCCTTTTCCTATGGTTGCTGCTTCTGTCCATCCAGCATTTGGTGCCCACTATGTGTCCATCAACGCTGAGCTGCACGGTACTACTAGCCTTGCTCAGCAGGAACGAAAGTACCGCCAGGCTCCTGGGACCTGGCTGGAGGGCTTAGTAGCATTTCCTTAAATCAAGGACAGAAGGGAAGACTCTCCAGCCACACAGAGCAAAAAGCCCCAAAGCAGGAACAGATGAGTCATGTGCTGGGAAACATACAATGTGGCCAGCTGAGCCCAACACCTAGAGTTCAAAAATATGACTCCGCAGGAGACAGAGAACCTTTCAAGGCTTTTGGAATAAGACCAGATGAGTGAAAGAACACTGAAGGAAATATCCCACACCAGAGGATACTAAGGCAGCAACATAGGTGATGCAGTTTGGCTGTGTGTCCCCACCCAAATCTCAACCTACCAAAGTGCTGGGATTACAGGTTGTAACCCCATAATTATGAACTGTAATCCCCATAATCCTCACACGTCAAGGATAGGACCCAGGGGAGGTAACTGGATCATGGGGGCAGTTTCTCCCATGCTGTTCTAGTGATAGTGAGTTCTCTCAAGATCTGACGGTCTTTATAAGCGTCTGGCATTTCCCCTGCTTGCACTTCTTCCTGCCGCCCTGTGAAGAAAGTGCCTGCTTCCCCCTCCGCCATGACTGTAAGTTTCCTGAGGTCTTCCAACTATGCTGAACTGTGGGTCGTCAATTAAACCTCTTTCCTTTATAAACTCCCCAGTCTCAGGAAGTTCTTTATAGCAGTAGGAAAACAGACCAATACCATAGGCAACACAATGGTTAAGAAATCATGGTTCTGAACGGATTCCTAGTTCTATCATTTACAAGTTATGTAAAGATAGGCAGACTCCTTAACCTATTACAGAAGCCAGTTTCATTCCCTGCAGAGTGGGGACACTAATGTTTGTCTCCTTCAATTGTGGGGATAACATGAAATAATACGTAAAGGCTTCCAGGAGCCCTGGTCCACGGTACACACACCAGCACCTGCAATCAAAGTGAAGGCCAGCAACAGCAGTCACAGAATTACAGCAGCACAACACACATGTGGCATTCCCATCTGAAAAATGTGTCGTGCACACTCAGAAAGATACTCTAGTCAAAGGACATTCCTAAGTTCTTTCTTTCAAGATGCAAAAGCTACATTAAAAAAGTGTTACTGAGGCTGGGCGCAGCGGCTCATGCCTGTATTCCTAGCACTTTAGGAGGCCAAAGTGAGTGGATCACGAGGTCAGGAGTTCAAGACCACCCTGGCCAAGATGGTGAAACCCCATCTCTCCAAAAAACACAAAAAATTAGCCGGCTGTGGTGGCAGACATCTGTAATTCCAGATACTCAGGAGGCTGAGGTGGAGAACTGCTTAACCCCGGGAGGCGGAGGTTGCAGGGAGCCGAGATCGCACCACTGCACACCAGCCTGGGAGACAGAGCAAGACTCTGTCTTAAAAAAAAAAAATGTTACTGAACTGACCAAACTATCCCTTCACAGTGTTACCTGAAGGTGTTGTCAGAAAGAATGGGGATAAGAGCTGGTCTGTTTAATAGGCAATAGTTTTTATGGAATACAAACTTGCTGATTAGTAGTGAGAGTCTGCCTATGAATAGCCACTATGCTCCAGCCTGGGTAATACAGCAAGATCTCTTCTTTAAAAACAAACTTCATCATAAAAAAGAATCTTAGCTTTTATGACAACACCCACCCTACTCTCTCCCTACCAAAAAAAAAAAAATCACAGCCAATGTCAGCTAAGTTCACTAGAGTCTGTCCTTGGGCATCCATCTCTGTTAAGAACCAGGAATAAAACAAAGCAGATTTTTTTAACAGCTTAGACAGTCAAGTTCTTGCCAACCCCTCTCACAAAGCCAATTTATTTTAGCTTTCAACCTATTCATAAACACACAAATACCTCAGCATACATTATGTGCCTTGACCTTACCTTGGTGATATAAATTATTTGCCCCTAGCAATTTAGTGACAGCTACTTAGTAAAAGGTGATGATGTATAAAGTGGATGCTATGGTTTGAATGGGCATGGCTTTTCTAAATTCAGAGGTTGGAACTTCACCCCAGTGTCAGTGTTAAGAGTTGGAGCCTTTAAGAGGTGATTAGGCGAGGGGAGGTGGCTCAGCCTATCACAGCACTTGGGAGGCCAAGGCAGGCAGATCATCTGAGGTCGGGAGTTCGAGACCAGCCTGACCAACATGGAGAAACCCGTCTCTACTGAAAATACAAAATTAGCCAGGCATGGTGGCACACGCCTGTAATCCCAGCTCCTTGGGAGGCTAAGGCAGGAGAACTGCTTGAATCCAGGAGGGAGAGGTTGTGGTGAGCCAAGATTGTGTCATTGCACTCCAGCCTGGGCAACAAGAGCAAAACTCCATTTCAAAAAAAAAAAAGAAAAAGAGGTGATTAGGCCACTAAGGCAGAGCCTTCATGAAGGGGATTAGTGTCCTTATAGAAGGCTGGAGGGAACTAACCAGGCCCTTTTTGCCCTTCTGTTTCTCCCACGATCTGAGGACAGAGAGGCCCATCTGGGAAGCAGAGAGAGGTCCTCACCAGACAGCAAGGCCAGAGACTTGATCTTGGACATCCCAGCCTCCAGAACTGTGAGAAATAAATGTCTAATGTTTATAAATTAGCCAGTCTCAGGTATTTTGTTACAGTAGTACAAATGGAGCAAGGCAGTAGAAATCAACCAACTGGGAAGAAAGAAGCTTGTTAGAGATAAGTTCTTCAATAGCATGAAAAAAGTGAAAAGAGGACAGGAAAGAAATGGCAGAGATCCTAAAGGCATGCATGGAAATTAACAAGGAAAACATCCACAGAGGAAAGAATGCATTTTTCAACAGGGATAGCTAAGTGAAGTTGAGGCCATTCTTTCTGACCAAGAAGTAGGGACCTCCAGCACACTCTTTCCTTCCAGTTCACAGAAGAATCATACTCAAGCCACACTCACTACTTAATTCATTTGTGTTAACCTAAGAGATGAAATCTATTTGCTTTTTCTGTTTAGACAGCTTAGACATTTTAATCATACCTGCAGTTACCACCAGTACACCAAAAGCCCTGGGCACTGCAGTTTACATTGCTGCCCATAAATGATCACAATTCTTGCACTGTTCTTAGTGCACTCTATCTAAGATAGATAGGGAAGTACATACAACATTTTGGAATGGCAGCACATTTTGGTTATTAGAGAGTTGAATGTCACTAAACTGTAACACAGTGACGCTAAACAAAAGAAGACATCATTTTACTTCAAAGGCACCTACAACTTTAAAATGGCACCTGCCACCAACCTGGATTCTTCGGATGCTGACGATTGCCTCTGACACCCTCTCAACGGCTGAGGGGAAGAAGAGGGTGACCGTCAGCCGCACAGCCCCATACAGCGTCACTGCCACAAACACGCGGCTGGCGGTGATCACTTTGCCAAGGAGCACGTAGGTGGTGAAGGTCACAAACACAATGATTTTGCTTGCACTGAAAAACGAGGCCAAATTCATCCCTCTGAGGTAGGAACTTCTCAGAATCTTGGAAATCTCCTTCCTGGAAGAGAGTACAGGTTTTTTAAAAAAGCAGTGACGTCAGCCAGGCAAAGTGGCTCACGCCTCCAATCCCAGCACTTTGGGAGCTGAGGTAGATGGATCATTTGAACCCAGGAGTCTAAGACCAGCCCGGGCAACAAGGTGAAACACCATCTCTGCAAAAAATACAAAAATTAGCTGGGTGTGGTAATGCATGCCTATAGTCCCAGTTACTTGGGAGTTTGAGGTGGGAGGATTGCTTGAGCCTGGGAGGTGGAGGTTGCAGTGAGCCAAGATTATGCCACTGCACTCCAGCCTGGATAACCAGAGTAAGACTCTGTCTCAAAACAAAAAAAAAAGCAACCCAGAAAAATCAAAGTCATGACTTCAAGTGCCTTTGGCATGTGGCCCTTTCAAGGCAGTGGACATAGATTAAGGTAAACTGTCTCTTACATTAGGGAAACATATGATAGCACATTCCCTGGGGACAGCTTCAAATCAAGGGCCACACAGACCAGTAAATAACCACTTCACTCATCCAACGAAATGATGTGCAAAGCCATAGTCTGACATTCTGAGTCAATCAGGCAGGGCTAGAAGAGGCATTCAAACCAACTCATTCAACAAGTTTTGTAAACACAAGTCCTATACCAGCCACCTTGCTGATAAGTGAGACACAGTTTGTCTCACAGTCTGGACACACTCCAGGAGCTCATGAACTCATGTGAGAAGAAAATAAGCAACCCCAAAATTGTGAGACCCCAAGATGCTAGACAAAAGTGGCTAATCCAGGGTCCCATGAGAGAAGTAACTCAAAATGGTGGAGCCAGCGAGGGTCACATGCTGGTGGCAGTCAGGGAAGAGTGAAATAAAGCACATCTGAAACACAGAAAGATTCATCTACAAAAGTGGAAGAGTTGGCCAGGCATGGTGGCTCACACCTGTAATCCCAGCATTTTGAGAGGTTGAGGTGGGTGGATCACCTGAGGTCAGGAGTTCAAAACCAGCCTGGCCAACATGGTGAAACCACATCCCTACTAAAAATAAAGAAATTAGCTGGGCATGGTGGCACACACCTGTAGTCCCAGCACTTTGAGGGGCTGAGGCAGGTGGATCACCTGAGGTTAGGAGTTCGAGACCAGCCTGGCCAACATGGCAAAACCGTTATCTCTACTAAAAATACAGAAATCAGCTGGGTATGGTGGCACACACCTGTAATCCCAGCTACTCAGGAGGCTGAGGCAGGAGAATTGCTTGAACCCGGGAGGTGGAGGTTGTAGCGAGCCGAGATTGCACCACTGGACTCCAGCCTGGGCGACAGAGTGAGACTCTGACTCAAGAAAAAGTACAAAGGTGAGAGGTGGCCAGGAACTACCCAGGAAATCAATAAGAAGTACCATGTGCTGAAATGCAACAACCAATCAAATATTTAAACCAAAAGCCAAAACATAAACAAAAATTTTTTTTTAAGATGGAGTTTCACTCTTGTTGCCCAGGCTGGAGTACAATAGTGCAATCTCAGCTCACTGCAACCTCCACCTCCTGCATCCAAGCGATTCTCCTGCCTCAGCCTCTCGAGTAGCTGGGATTACAGGCATGCATCACCAAGCCCAGCAAATTTTTATATTTTTAGTAGAGATGGGTTTCACCATGGTGGCCAGGCTGCTCTCAAATTCCTGACCTCAGGCGTTCCACCTGCCTTGGCCTCCCAAAGTGCTGTGATTACAGGTGTGAGCCACCGAGTCTGACCCCCGAAAACTTTCTAATAACACAAAGCAAACTAACAGTATTTCCATGCCTGTCTGAAATGAAAAATACTGATTCATATAGTTTGGTCCAATACAGATATGCCCCGTCTCTACAACCTGTCCATTTGGCTACATTAATATAAATTTTTATAGTTTTATTTTAAACACCATTATTCTCAAATACTACTATCTTAGAATCATCATTGTGGGGATTTGGGATATTTAGAAACATTTGGAATTTCACTTTTGTATTAGTAAGAAGCATACATGCTTTTTGTTTTAAGAACATAGTGAATGGAAGATCAAGTGAAAATAATGTCCTCTGAGTTTCTACTTAACCCAGCTCCCATGTGTGGGGAGTGGGATGGATTATACTGAACATCCCATAGTGTGAAAACATAGTAAAAATTCTAAAATCATTCAACAAGAATAGCAAAGTACAAAAATCCAGTACAATGTATACAAAAACTTACCTTCTCAAATTGGTAATAAGATCTGAAAATGACTTTTCCCAGGCATACATTTTTATTATCCTTATGCCAGTTATAACTTCATTCATGGTTCTGATCCTGACGTCCGTGAAAGTTGCAGTTTTACTCCTAAAGGGGACAAGACACACGAGATGAGCCCGAGCGATCACAGCCTGCCCTTATCAGCGGCAGGCACAGGCAGGGACCTGCATCACGTGGTTCCCTACAGTGCTTTTGCTTCCAACAACACAGATAGGTCCTACTCAAAACACAAATAGAAAAAGACTTCGATTAGGAAGTCAACAATCTATTCCAACTCAATAAGTATTTTGGAGAATTTGCAATATCTGCTGAGGAAGACATGAAAATGAGTCAGATGTAATCTATCCCCTTAAGGAGCTCACAGGTGCGCAGGGAAGGCAGAAAGGCACCAGAACCTGACGATAACATGGTGGGCGGAGTGTATTAACATGGGAATGAAGTGCTGGGGAGCAGAAAAGAAAGGGGCTGTTTGTCAACTCCACTGGGAAAGAGGAGAGCAAAAGAAAAGCTTCAGAGGACCGGGAGCATTTGAACAGGGCCTCAAAGGACAAGGAAATATTTCCCCAGATGGCAAACAGAGAAAGTTTCAAGTAAAAAATACACCATAAGCAAGAGCATAAAACAAATAAATGAATGCACGCCAGACAATGGCGCATCCCGATCCAGCTGTCAACCTTCACAGTGACTCATTGCCAATTTGCTGGGACCTGTTTCATGCCTAAATTATTTTATCATCATTAACCTCTTGACCAAAAGCTTTATTTCTCCTTTCCCTTCCTTCCTTCCTTCCCTTCCTCTCTCCTTCCTTCCTTCCTGACCTGCTTCATGCCTAAATTATCATCATTAACTTCTTGACCAACAGCTTTATTTCTCCTTTCCTTTCCTTTCCCTCCCACCTTCCCTCTCTCCCTCCCTGCCTTCCTTCCTTCCTTTCATAGAGTCTCCATAATCTAGGCTCACAGCATCCTCCGCCTCCTGCGTTCAAGCGATTCTCGAGCCTGAGCCTCCGGAATAGCTGGAATTCCGGGCATGTATTACCACGCCAGGCTAATTTTTTAAATTTAGTAGAGACAGGGTTTCACCATGTTGGCCAGGCAGGTCTCGAACTCCTGGCCTCAGGATTACAGGTGTCAGCCATCCAATCAGCAAACAAACATATCCTAACACATATGCTACTAGGACTATATAGGACTGTGTGATTTTATAAATACATCATTCAAATTCACCTTGCCTTTGGGGAGCTTACAATTTAATGGATATACTGAATTAAAAATAACACACATGTATACACATGTGAAAGTAGCTCTAATACAAGCACGGTAAAGATGTATGCAGCTAGAGTGGAGCCTATGAAACATTTCAGTTTATTATTCTTCATTATCCTTTTAACTAACTTCTACATACGTGATTTCCCCATAAGGACACTCTACTTATTGAGGCCACAGCGCCTGAATGCTGGCTGGGAGGAGCCAGTGAATGCCTTCACCTTTGCCCCCTGAAGATTAGCCTTCAGCATAAGGATGGAGGCCCCCTTGGCTAAGCCTGAAGAGCTGCAACATATGCAAAGAAGAGATAATAAAACACATTTAGTTTGTTTCTGAAAAAAAGCATTTGGAAGACTGTGGATGTTACCAAATACATATGACATTTCTCACACCAGTATTTCTCTTACCTCAGTGATGAGAACAACTTCCCGAAACAGCTTTGCAATGGCAGGAGAACAATTAGAACTGCCATCCCAGCAAGGCACGATATTCCTATCTCCATCCAGAGTAGGGCCGTCACTGCGATCGCCTGCAGTGGTCCTGCCCACAGGAAATGTAAGAACACTGTCACCTTCAAGGAAAAAGACAGAGCGTTCTTAGGACTCTAGAAAAGCAGAACCAGTAAGAACACAGTACAGAAACAGTCTGCTGGGAAAGAACAGGCAAGATCCAAAACAGAAATGACCACAGTGGGTTGACACCTGCTAAAGCAGAAAGCCAAGCACCCACCACAGATGAAGCCATTCTGGAGAAGCAAAGAGCGGGTCTGGGGGACTCGAAAGAGAATCTGTCCAGTGGCATTAGAAGATTTTGATCATGACTACCTCACTGATGAGCTGAGCACTTCCCAGAATTCTCTGTCACAGAGTTCAGCTCCCATATGCCCTGGGGCTCCCCAGTACCCCAAGAAAGCCTGTACTATAGTGCCCACCACAAACTCCAGTAATTTACTTGTGTATTTGCCTCCCCAACAGGTCATGAGCTTCTTCAGAACAGAAACCAACTCTTATTCATCATCCCTGACACTGAGCGGAGGCTTTTAGTTTGTGTCTGATGAGTAAATAAATGAGAAAAAAAAAAAATTGGCCAGGCATGGTGGCTCATGCCTGTAATCTCAGCACTTTGGGAGGCTGAGGAGGGTGGATCACCTGAGGTCAAGAGTTCGAGACCACCCTGGCCAACATAGTAAAACCTCGTTTCTACTAAAAGTATAAAAAAAAGAAAAAAAAAATTAGCCAGGTGTGGTGGCACATGCCTGTAATCCCAGCTACTCGGGAGGCGGAGGCAGGAGAATCAGTTGAACCTAGGAGGTGGAGGCTGCAGTGACCTGAGATGGTGTCACTGCACTCTAGCTTGGGTGACAGAGGGAGACTCCATCTCAAAAAAAAAAAAAAAAGTGGTCCTAATGCAAAATAGATATGGCCAGCAGCTAGAATGCCCTGGATAATACGATACCTCCACAAGGTAAGTGTTAAAGAATGGAGACTGGGCAGGTACGGTGGTTCACACCTGTAATCCCAGCACTTTGGGAGGCCAAGGTGGGAGAATCACTTGAGGCCAGAATTTTTAGACCAGCCTGTGCAACAAGGCAGGATCCCTTCTCTGCAAATAATAAAAAAAGAAATTAGCCAGCAATCCTTTTGTAGTTCATGAGCACGATAATTGGGTGTTCATGTACATATGTGAGATGTGCCACCCTCAAATTTTGTTATGACGTCACCACGTTAGCCCATCTGACGTGAAAATTCAAAAAAAGAGAAAGAAATTAGCTGGGTGTGGTGGTGTGCACCTGTAGTCTCTGCTAATCAGGAGGCTGAGGCTGGAGGATCACACATCACTTGAGCCCAGGAGTTCAAGCCTGCAGTGAGCTATGATCCTGCCACTGCAATCCACTGTGGGTAACAGAGTGAGCCCCTGTCTCCAGAAAAAATAAACAGAGGGGGAGCGGTGTTTAATGCGATGAAAAAGGATCCCTGAGCTGCAGCTCACCTGATCAAACTTGTTCACATCATTGGATAGCAGGTTGACTATCTGGCCTGTGGTTGTCTTCCCCATGGCCATGTTACTAAGACGAAGTGCCTGAAATAAAAGAGGTAAGTAGAGAATTGTATTCATACAGGGATACTAAGTCAGGTTTAGGACACAGCAGACCTGAGGAAGTCTTGTGTGAAGTCAAGACCAGATAACTCAAGACAGCAGAACTAAGGACCAGCATTTCCCCCCAACCCCCAACCACAGTGCTTTTAGTGCTGGCAGCTGTGTCCTACCAGGACAGCAAGGCAAAGATTGGAAAGAAGAAAAATCTCCCACCCCATTTACTGAATTCGGACATGCCTCCAAGTACAAAAGGACATAAGTTTCTACTTAGGAGTCAACCAAAGTAATTTTGAGCCAAATTAGAGAGAAGCAGGGAGGCTGTCAGAGGAACCAAATGAGAGGACGTGGACTACAAATCCGTGCCAATCATTAATTCTCTGAGCAACATTATTAAACACACGGTGCCTTAGTCTCTTCACCCTGCCTGGATCACAGGGTTTCAATGTGATCAGTGTGAAATGACAAATATTTATGGAGTTTCAACTATCTGGAAGACACCAGGAGCTCCAACAGATAAGGTGACACAGTCATGTTTTCCTGTCTTGGGAGACAAAGCTAGGTATGTCCAGACACCTGTGATTCAACTGTGACCTGCACAGAGAACGGGGGACAGTTCCAACTGAGGGACTCTGGGTGGGAGAGACCTTGGACGATGAAGAAGGGACTTTCTGGAGCAAAGCGAAGGGCGCCGCAGGGGAGGCCTAGCTAGGACATAAGTATGGAGGAGAGTCGTGTAGGGGCAGCTGAACAAAGGACAGCCCAAACCTGGCTGAAGCAGGTGAAGCTTACTGAAGCGGGGCTGCAGCAGGTGAACCTTAAAAAAGGCAACATGGAAGAATACGTGTGGTTTTTCAAGTTAGAGGGAGAAACTCAAGGAACATTAAAAACAGTCGAAGTGATTGGTCAGGAGACTACTGGAAGAAGGAGAATGAGTTGCTGCTAGAATAATTGTCCAGGCAAGAGGCAACAAGACTGTCCACCAGGGCTATGTGAATGGGGAAAAAAGGGCCAGACCAAAATGAAAACATTTTTGAAAAGTTAAAAAATGGCCGGGCACAGCGGCTCATACCTGTAATCCCAGCACTTAGTGGGGGGAGGGGGGCAAAGGCAGATCACTTGAGGTCAGGAGTTCAAGACCAGCCTGGCCAACATGGTGAAACCCTGTCTCTACTAAAAACACAAAAATTAGCCAGGAATGGTGGTGTGCACCTATTATCCCAGCTACTCGGGAGGCTGAGGCAGAAAACTCACTTGAATCCAGGAGGCCAGGGTTGCAGTGAGCTGAGATTGCACCACTGCACTCCAGCCTGGGCAACAGAGTGAGACTCTGTCTCAAAAAAATTAAAAAGAAAAAGAAAAATTTAAAAATTGCTATTATGCAAATAAAGTGAATCAATAATAACATATAAAGAAAGAAGAAAAGGTGGGGGTGAGGAAGAAGAAAAGAGGGAAGGGGAGAGACCAGCCCATCCCTGCAGGAAAGAAACAGAGCGTAACGTGACCTAGTGACTACAAACTACATGTAAACACTTATACAGCCAGTCTTACATACAAATATGTTAATTTCACATGCAGAAAGTACACCACGTTTTTTAAAGCATGTAAATTTGATTCCTAATTTTAAGAAAATAAAAGCAAAATGTCAACGCAAACTCTAAGCCTAAACTGACCATTCTCAAGAAATCTGAAATCAACTGTGCACAACTTGAACTATCATCCACAGACTGTCTGCTGCCGACAATGAGGATTAAAGATGGCACAGATGACAATCTGTGAGAAAGACAAAGTTCCTCTGGCTGCACCAGGCAGCCTACCTGTAATTCATGTATTACTGTGACCAGGTGTAGAGGTAGAGTAAAAGGTTGGGCAGATACTCGGGTTGTAGCAGAAGTTAACCTAAGTGAACAATAACTCTACAGTCAACGCGGAAATTAAGGGTCTGCTGAAACAAAATCAGTCATACTCCAGATAAGATTTTTAAAAAATCATGAAGTGCCATGAATATTATCTTTATTTATTTATTTTTGAGATGGAGTCTTGCTCTGTCGCTCAGGTTGGAGTGCAGTGGCATGATCTTGGCTCACTGCAACCTCTGACCCCCAAGTTCAAGCGATTCTCCTGCCTCCGCCTCCTGAGCAGCTGGGACTACAGGCGTGCACCACCACACTCAGCTAATTTTTGTATTTTTAGTAGAGACAGGGTTTTACCATATTGGCCAGGCTGGTCTTGAACTCCTGACCTCATGATCCACCCGCCTTGGCCTCCCAAAGTGCTGGGATTACAGGCGTGAGCCACTGTACCCAACCACCATGAATATTTTTAATGAGGAAGACACAGCTGATAAGCAAATTGCCAGGCTTCTGCTTCCAACCATGAGAGAGGACTTACCCTCCCTTGGAAACTGTAACATTGGGTAAAACATATGACACAGCTGTTCTCAGGCACTGGACTACAGGTAACACAGGGCTGTGAGCCTCAAGAGACAGGAAATATAGGTGGTGGCCCAGGACTGACCTGGCTTTCTGCCTGGGGACATTTTCTGCCCAAGAAGAACTGCAGTTTCACTGAGCTGTGGAGGAAGAAATCGTTGTTCCACGTTGCAGAAGCGTCTGGAATTTGTGAGCCTGAATAACAGAGAGTTTGCCCCAGAAGTTTCAATAGGGATTTACCCAGGGTACTCTGCCCACAGCTTTCCTGTCCATAAGCAGGGCCAGACTCCATGAGGCCTAAGAAAGCAGCAGCTATGGGGCTGAGTGCCGACTGAAGATTCTGGAGGTCATGCGGTAGGAGATGCCACCCAAGGAGAGGAAGGAAATCTCTGCTGGGGCCTCAGGCATTCCACTGAGACACCAGGAAGGCTATGTCTTAATAATAAAGATCTCACCCTAGATTAACTGCTGTGCACTCAGAATTAGTTCAAAATGGAGCTACCTGACCTATGATTAACTAATTGACAGACAGATAGATGGATTCAATGCTAAAGGGGTCAATCTGCCAGGAATGTAACTACCTACATGAACAAAACTCAATGCTCTTTAATCCAGACTCCCTATAGTGTATGGATCATAATGTTGAACATAAAAAAACAATTATTAGATATGCAAGGAAACAATAAAATGTGACATGTAATCAAAGGAGGGAAATGGCAATAGAAATAGACCCTGAAATGATCCAGATTTTGGAATTAGTAAACAATAACTATGAAATATCCACTATAAAATGTCAAAAAGTTAAAGAAAAATATGGTTATAACAAGTAGGTGTAATTTTAGGAGTGAGATAGGTAATACCAAAAAAAACCAAATGGAAATTCTCAAACTGAAAAAGTAACATCTGAAATGAAAAAGTAATTAGCTATCATTAATAGCAGGTACTTTCCGTTGATTTAGTCACAGAGGCACTAACCCTTTCTTCTATAGTTTACAATCTGAACTCTGAAGAACAAACAGAAAAAAAAAAGAGTTAAGAAAAAGAACAAAGACTGAGTGTCTGTAAGGAAGAATATTAAGCAATGAAATATTCATGTAATTGAAGTCCTAGAAGAAGAAATAGGGAAGAAAAAAGTATTTGAGCAAATAATCACTAGAATTTTACCAAAGTTGGTAGTAAATACTAATTTACATAATTAAGAATCTTAGCAAGTTCAGTGAAGGACAAAAACAAAGAGATCTATACCTAGACACACATTACACACAGAGAAACAACAACCAACCAGCAGCTGACACACCAGCAACAATGAAAACAGGAAGACAACAGAACAATATTTACAGTGCTGAAAGAAAGACCAAAAAAAAAAAAAAAAAAGCTGGCCAGGTGCAGTAGCTC
>PVKP010037158.1:0-21858 GCA_004027715.1 Plecturocebus donacophilus | reverse complement strand
ACTTGAACTGGCATTCTCAGTTTTACAAGAGAACTAAAAGTCATTCCTATTAAAGTTTCAATAGAGTGTATGGCTTATTTGACAATCATTACCAAATATTTATGACCTATGCTTGTTAGAAATGTATTGTGCATGGTGGTGCAATTTTTCACAAGGATCCAGTGTTTAGATTTCAAAAGATTACATTTAGAAACATTCACGTCTCTTTGTTAATGAATGACAGAAGTTCTAAGAAAATCCAACATAACTAAAATATTTGTTTCACATAGCAGCAGACAGCAAACCACATAAATTATATACAAAATGTACACCACAAAATTTTAACAGACAGACATCTTTATTCTTGAAGTGCCTCATTTGATAAAAATTCATAACTGGTAAAAAAACATGATTTATTTAATCAAGGTATGAAAGACTATAAAATCTTTACTCACCTACAAAGTGGTCAGTAGACAGCAATATTATGAGATAACCAAAAGAAACCAACAAAGGAAACCCATTTCTTCTATGTAAAAATGCATACTAATTAGAATATGAATAATAAGACTCTTGACCACTATAACACAAGTTCACTTTTTTTTTTTTCAAACAGAGTCTTGCTCTGTCGCCCAGGCTAGAGAGAGGAAACAAATTCATTCTTGAAGTATAATTTCCAACACAAAATTATACAAGACTGTAAAAGATCTTTGTAAGACTATAATTGCTATTACATAATACCTTAGGAAAATCAATAGGACTGCTGACCATGACATTAACAACATGCAGAATCCAAAATTCCTTAGCATATTACTCAAAGCCCTCAGTAATCTGGTCTCATTTTACCTTACTGATCTATATTTCCTGTTATTCCTGGTCAGGTACACTTATTACAAAAATATGCTTTTTTTTTTTGAGACAGAGTCTCACCCTGTCGCCCAGGCTGTAGTGCAGTGGCGCAATCTTGGCTCACTGCAACCTCCATCTCCCAGGTTCAAGTGTTTCTCCTGCCTCAGGCACCTGAGTACCAAGGATTACAGGCAGATGCCACCACGCCCAGCTAATTTTTTTTTTATTTTTAGTAGAAACAGAGTTTCTCCATGTTGGTCAAGCTGATCTCGAACTCCTGACCTCATGATCCATTCACGTTAGTCTCCAAAAGTGCTGGGATTATAGGTGTGAGCCACCATGCCCAGCCCATCATATGTTTTTCTTTCTCTATGCTTTTATTCATTCTATTCCCTTCTCCTGAAACAAATACTCTACACCTCTTCATTTCAGCATTTCATCATACACCTCTTTCAAACCTCCTCATTTTGAAATATCACCTCCTCCTTAAAGCCTTCTCATTTTCCTGAAGCAGCAATAATTGCTGAACTACCATAGCATACCTATAATTATTTCATAAAACATTTTACACATAATATTTTATTTAGTTGTATATCTTTATGTTTTCTCTCCCCTACTTGACTAAATACCCTCCAAACCAATCACACTTGCTGAATGAAAATAATCAACTGATTGAGCCTAAAGAGATTAGACATCAGATTTGCAGAAAGAAGCAAAGTCTTCCTACACACACCACTGGGGAAGGGAGGGTGACAAAACACCTCAAGTTCTATGCCTGCTTTTTTATTCCTGTTTAAGGACTTTATTACACAGCAAACTGGTTTTATTTTTTTTTTCAGGAATAATTTATTTATATTCTTAAAATACTATATTTAATTGTCACAGAAATCCCGAGGCAGGCATGTGATGACACTAAGTCTACCATACAGCCAAGGAAATTAAATTCCAACTGGTTAAGTAACCCATACAACATCATGACAGTGAGCAAAGTGGAAAGGCTGGTACTAAAGTCCAAGCTTTGTGATACTTGGTTTACTGCTTTTGTTTCACTATACCACCCTGTCTCTGGACAATCAAAAGCCAAAGGTCAAAACCTAAAATACAAAACAGAGTAGACACAGACACACTAAAGAGCGCAGATCCAATAATAACCTTTATAATCTCCTCTAGTACTAAAAGTCGATATTTAATGTACCACTGTTGTTCTTCTCAACAGCAATGTAGAAAATGTGTTCCCAAGTCCACACTTTTCCATTTAAAATTCTTTCTGTAACTAATAAAATCCGTCTTTTCTACTTCTCTCCCAAACAAACCTTCAGCTCCAAACAGCTGCTTCCTGCTATGCCGCACACAGCATGTTTATTAATATCCAATGCTTTGTGCTCAGGCAGCTATCACTTTCCTACCCACACTTGCCCCGTTTTTTGTTTTCGCCAAACTGCCTTAATAACTGCAGCTCACAGATCCAGCCTAATACCTATAAAGTCAAATTCAGCGTTTTATTACAACGATAATGTGGTCTTTTTTCTCTATGGAAGTCAATACAAAATAGTGGTTAACACCCAGGACTATGGAGCCAGAGGCCCTCCTCTCCTACTTACATGTTCGTTTGTTTGAAAGATTACTAGACTCCTCCATGTTTCAGTTTCCTGTCAATCAGCAGAAAATCACAGTATAGTCCCTACCTCATAGTAATGATAAAATGAGTTCATACATTAAAAAGTACTTTGAACAAAGCCTGACATGTAAATAATGCTCCTATATCAGTGTCTACAGTGATAGACAAAATAGTTTCTATCATTTCTTCCAGTATCATGGTTTAATAGATCGCCTCAGAACTATAAACTATCCCACAATGATGGACACATTGTTTTATATAGAAGTTATATTTTAGTCATATGCTTTTAAGTCTTTCCCCACAAAAGTTCAATTTATCAGGTTTTCTCTAACATACTTCTTTTATAATGCAGAGTACATCCTAAAATTATATATCTATAATATAGAAGATACAACTACGCTATCATAGAGGATATACAGAAGTGACTATCTGCTCCATTAAATCTGGAATCTGTACTGATCCAACTGTTCTATTTAATCAAACACCATGCAAACTATTAAGAGCTCCCTCTGACTTTAACAGCCAATTTCCCAGAGAAAGAGCAACTCACCACTAAAAGATCTTAATAATACACAGGGCCTGGAGAGCACTGCCTTTTTTCTTTTTCTAAGTTAAAAAGAAAAAAAAAGGCTTTTCTTGTCAACAGAAATCAATGAAAAGCCTCTTGAACACAGCAAGAAGGTAGGGTTGATTTCAGCCACAATGTTAAGTCCCTGCAGAATTTCAGAGTGCCAACAATAGTGTCACTTTTCTCACTCATTCATTGGATTTGTTCGTGTTCCTTTTAGGACTACAATAATCTGTGCAACATTATTGGTTCCTCACCAGTATTACATTTTACATAACATAATTCACAAATTATAAAAAAATCACTGTCAGATCACAGCTGCTATTAATCCTGAAGAGAAATCATAAACATAAAGGAATAAATTAATTATGTCTAATGAGACCAATTTTACATTTCTAAAACCACGTTTTTGAATAGTTTAAGTATTCATGTAAAAAAGTAAAGGGGAAGAAATCTACACCAAAATTAAAGGGTACATTGTTCAAAGATCTTCCATTTTCAACAACCTACAGAGGATGGAAACACTCACAGAAACAGATATTGATCTCAGTTCAAATCTTATATACCCAGCAATATATACAAACGCCAAGAAGCTAAGTAAAATAGCAAATTAGTCCCTAGCTAATTAAGGGGAAAAGTAATTCACTTGCATTAATTTTCAATTAAGTTTTAGTTTGTGTGAGAAAATCACAGATTCACATGCAACTGTCAGAAATAATACTAAAATATTCAGTGTACCCTAATTCAGTTTTCTCAATGTTAACTCTTCCAAAACCAGAGTACAATATCACAACCAGCATACTGACACTGACACAGTAAAGATACAGACCATTTCCATCACCCAAAGATTCCTCATGTTCCCCTTTTATAGCTTCACCAAGTTTCCTCCCACTTTCATCCCTCCTAAACCCTGACAACTACTAATTTTGCTATATCTTTGTCATTTCAAGAATGTTACATAAATGGAATCATATACTACATAATCTTTGGGATTTAATTTTTCACTGAGCATTATTTTCTGGAGATTTATCCAGGTTACTGTGTATCAAGAGTTTGTTCCTTTTGTTACCCAGTAATATTACACTTTATGGATACACAGTTTGTTTAACCTTCCACCTGCTGAAGGAGGTCTGGGCTGTTTCCAGTTTGGGCTTTTACAAATGAAGCTGCTATAAACATTAATGTGTAGGTTTCTGCGCAAACATACATTTTCACTTCTCTGGAATAAATATCCAGGAGTACAACTGCTAGATTCAATGGTAGTTGGCGTGTTTTGTTTTTGAAGAAACTACCAAATCACTTGTATAGACCCTCCAGCAACATCCTCTCCAGCATCGGTAGTTGTCACTAATTTTTCATTTTAGTCATTCTGTCAGGTGTGTAATGATAGTTCACTGTAGTTTTAAATGGCATTTTGGTAAATGCTAATGATGCTGGACATCCATTTTCATACTTAAATGCCATGCGTACATATCTCTTCATGTCTTTTGCTCATTTTCTAATTGGACTATTCAGGTTTTTTTTTTTTAATACTGAGCTTTGAGAAATCTCTCTGTATTCAAGATACTGACTCTCTGTCAGATATGTGGTCTGCAAGTACTTTCTCCCACTCTGTAACCTATCTTTTCATATTCTCACAGGGGTTTCTTGCAGAAAAACAACTTTAAATTTTGATCAAGTCCACTTATCTTTTTACGGATTGTACTTTCGGTATTAGTTCCAAGAACTCTAATCCTAGACCCCAAAGATTTTTTTTTTTTTTTTTGCCAAAAGTTTTTTAGTTTACTTATTCCATTCAGTCTGTGATTTGTTTTGAATTAATTTTTGTATAAAGTGTGAGACAGGTCAGGAGTCTCTTTTTTGACTACAGATGTGCAACTACTCCAATAGCAATGGCTGAAACGCTGTACATAGTTTTTAGCATTAAACCTATGCTTTGTCAGATTTAAACCTAAGGTGTTTTTTGAACAATTATAAATGGTACTATATTTTTAATTTTGGTATACATATGGTCATTGTTAGTATACAAAAATTCAATTGATTTTTGTGTGTTTATTTTGTTGTACCCTGTGACCTTGCTGAACTCACTCATTAGCTCTAGTTGGTTTTTTTGGGGGGTAGTAGGGGAGGAGTTAAAATAGATTCCTTGGGATTTTCCATGTTATCTGGAAGTTGGGACAGTTTTCTTTCTTTCTGATCTGTATGTTTTTTATTTCTTTTTCAGACCTTACTGCACTGGCTAGAACTTTGGTATTATATCGAATAAAAATGGCAAGAGTGGACATTCTTATACTGTTTCTGATCTTTGGGAGAAAATTGTTCAGTTTTTCACCATTTAGAATAATCTCAGCAGCTGGGTGCAGTGGGGCTCACACCTGTAATCCCAACACCTTGGGAGGCTGAGGCAGGTAGATCACGCAGTCAGGAGATCAAGACCAGCCTGACCAAAATGGTGAAACCCCATCTCTACTAAAAATACAAAAATTAGCCAGGAGTGGTAGCACATGCCTGTAATCCCAGCTACTCAGGAGGCTGAGTCAGGAGAATAGCTTGAACCTGGGAAGTGGAGGTTGCAGTGAGCTGATATCATGTCACTGCACTCCAGCCTGGGTGACAGAGCAAGACTCTGTCGCAAAAAAAAAAAAAAAAAAAAAAAAATACAATTTGATCCTGTCAATGAAAGTATGAGACTTTCCTATTCTGGGATGTTTCTGTTGCTTACCTTGAAAATCATTCCTTGGGACTGAGTACAGTGGCTCACACCTGTAATCCCAGCACCTTGGGAGGCCAAAGTGGGTGAATCATCTGAGGTCAGGAGTTTCAGAACAGCCTGGCCAATACAGTCAAACCCCGTCTCCACTAAAAATACAAAAATTAGCTAGGTGTGGTGGGGTGTACCTGTAGTCCCAGTTACTCGGAAGGCTGAGGCAAGAGAATCATTTAAACCCTAGAGCAGAGGTTGCAGTGAGCCGAGATCACGCCACTGCACTCCATCCTGGGTGACAGAGCGAGATTCTGTCTCAAAAAAAAAGAATAATCTTAGCTACAGGATTTCTGTAGCTGCTCTTTGTCAGGTTTTATAGATAGAACTTTATTAAGTTCTCCCACTACTATTTTTCTGAGAGTTTTTAAAATCATGAATGGATTATTATAATGCTGGAATTTGACTTTGTCAAAATTTGCAAAGGAAAATGAAGTATTGCTTTGAAATAGTTTTCAATTAGGTTCATTTTTGTTAAGTATGGAGCTTATGAATATGGAAAAATTGCTCACTATATCAAATCTGAATTAAAACACATTCTTCCTTATTACACAACATATGCCTTACATCAACAGCTTCAAGTCCTATTTTTTTCAGGAAGCAATCCAAAACACTATCATTTAGGCAACTTGTCAAACAATCTCATACTTACTGTTAAATCAATTAATCAAAACTAAGTACTCCTTTGCATGTCATACTTTTTAAAGGTTTCTTTGTTTTAATTACAGCACAAATTGTGATGTACAAGTACTTTTTTAAAACATGTGAAAACAGGCTGGGTGCAGTGGCTCAAGCCTGTAATCCCAGCACTTTGGGAGGCCGAGGCAGGTGGATCACGAGGTCAGGAGTTCGAGACCAGCCTGACCAAAATGGTGAAACCCCGTCTCTACAGAAAATACAAAAATTAGCCAGGAGTGGTGGCACGTGCCTGTAATCCCAGCTACTCAGGAGGCTGAGTCAGGAGAATCGCTTGAACCTGGGAGGCAGAAGTTGCAGTGAGCCAAGATCGTGCCACTGCACTCCAGCCTGGGCGACAGAGCAAGACTCTGTAGCCAAAAAAAAAAAAAAAAAAAAATGTGAAAACAATACAATTTGACCTTGTCAATGGAACCATGAGACTTTCCTATCCTGGGATGTTTCTGTTGCTTACCTTGAAAATCATTCCTTGGGACTGGGCACAGTGACTCACACCTGTAATCCCAGCACCTTGGGAGGCCAAGGTGGGTGGATCATCTGAGGTCAGGAGTTCCAGACCAGCCTGAGCAATATAATGAAACCCCATCCCTACTAAAAATAGAAAAATTAGCCAGGTGTGGTAGCATGCACTTATAGTCCCAGCTCAGGAGACTGAGACAGCAGAAGCGCTTGAAGCCAAGAGGCAAAGGTTGCAGTGAGCTGAGATTGCACTACTGCACTCCAACCTGAACAAGAGAGTGAGAGAGAGAGTGAGAGAGAGGAAAGAGGGAAAGGAAAGGAAGAAAGAAAAGGTTAAGAAAAAAGAAAAGTGCTGCTTAGTTCAGTCAAGAAATAGTAACAAACTGACAAATACCTCAAAATTCTACCTTCTAACTACTATTTATCTAGAGTTTATTAAGTACACTGGTATTCTCAAGGATTAGTATTGGGTAACAACAATCAAACTGTAAATTTAAACATGCATCTGGTTTTTTTGAGACAGAGTCTTGCTCTGTTGCCAAGCACCAGGCTGGAGTGCAGTGGCGCGATCTCTGCTCACTGCAACCTCTGCCTCCCAGGTTCGAGCAATTGTCCTGCCTCAGCCTCCCGAGTAGCTAGGACTACAGGTGTGCGCCACCACGCCCAGCTAATTTTTGTATTTTAGTAGAGACAGGGTTTCACCATGTTGGCCAGGATGGTCTCAATGTCTTGACCGCGTGATCTGCCCACCTTGGCCTCCCAAAGTGCTGGGATTACAGGTGTAAGCCACCGCACCTGGTCCTGTTTTTTTGGTTTTTTTTTTTTGGGGGGATGGGGTCTCACTCTGTCACCCAGGCTGTAGTGAAGTGGCACAATCTCAGCTTACTGCAACCCACACCTCCTGGGTTCAAGCACTTCTCCTGTCTCAGCCTCCTTAGTAGCTGGGATTACAGGCATCTACCACCACACCCAGCTAATTTTTGTATTTTAGTAGAGATGAGGATTCACCATGTTGGCTGGGGCTGGTCTCAAACTCCTAACCTCAAGCAATCCACCTGCCTCGGCCTCCCAAAGTGATAGGATTACAGGCGTGAGCCACTGTGCCCAGCCACGTGCATCTGTTTTTAACTACCAAATTTAAAAATGGAAATTCTAAGGGCATAAAAATTTGCGTTTTACCAGGCACGGTGGCTCACACCTGTAATCCTAGCACTTTTGGGAGGCCAAGGTGGGAGGATCACTTCAGCCCAGGAGCTGGAGACCAGCCTAGGCAACATAGTGAACTCCATCTCTAATTCATTAATTAATTTAAAAATCTACATTTAATTAAAAAGTACTATAGCATCAAAAGTAAAAAGGCAAATTATTTTCAAAATACTGAAGAACTATCAAAGGGGAGGCAAAGAAGAGAATACAAACTATTAATAATTTCCATTCTACCTAAAATGGTATTCATTTTCTTAAAAAGGATGTGCTAAAAGATTTATATCCAAAATGCTAGGAAAGCAGATAATAAGGTAAACTTTTAAAGATTTAATGCCCACTAAAACAATTAAAAGAGAGGAAAAATAAGTAAGTAAATAAACCTCCAGGGCTATGGAAGGGCAGTGGCTTTTGTCTTTGCACAACCAGTTCCCTGGATCCACATCTCCTTTTCCATGAACAGACCCCATCCCTTATGTGGTCAAGCATTCTCCTGCCTCCCAAATGACACAGCATGTATGTGAAAATTAGAAAACTGCCAATATAGTTGGAGAAAATTTAACTCTCTAACATCTGGTAGTTATATTTTCTATCGGCTTAATCTTAAAGACAGTAAATAAAGGAGAACAAAATACAAATATAAATGCAAAAACGAAACTGATTAGAAGTGAAAATTAAAATTTCATTTAAACACATTTAATAAGAGAGAAATAAAATCTCAGTTAACAAAATCTATTTTGTTAGCATACACGTTTTATTCTCTGTGACATCATAGGACTTATTCTAGGGATGCAGGGCATCCTTAAATCACGTTAGATTTACCGGAAACAGAAATATGTCAAAGTGTTATACCAACCTACTCAGGAAGCTGGACAGTTCAAGACTTCCATTTTCAGGACAATAACAAGAACAATTTAAGGATTAATTAAAAATTAAAAGTTAATAAATAAATAAACATCTTGACCCTTATTTCTAATACTCCAATAATCCCAGCACTTCGGAAGGCCAAACCTGGAAGATTACTTTAGTACAGGAGTTTGAGACCAGCCTGGGGAACACAGGGAGATCCTGTCTTTACAAAAAATTTAAAAATTAGGCAGGCATGGAAGCATACTCTTGTAGTCCCAGCTGGTATGGAGGCTGAGGTGGGAGGATGGCTTGAGCCCAGGAGTCTGCTGATTGTGCTACCGCACTCCAGCCTGGAAAACAAAGCAAGATCCTCCCTCTAATAAACTTTTTTAAAGTTTTTAATCTGAAGTTTATTTATTTTAGAAATAATCAAAAATAGTTTTCAATGTGATAAAAGTACTATGTTGTCCATGCTTTGTCTTAGAAGCAAAAAAATCTGAACTTTAAACTCAAGCACAAATATCAACTGAAAATAGGTCTATATATTAACTTACTGTTTTAGAAGTAACTTGAAATGTGAATTTAATTATTTTTCGGTATTTTCAAAAAAATATTCTCAAGTAGTTTATCTAAATGCATTGTCAAATCTAGTCAAGATGAAGCATTAGTGTAAAGTAGAAATCTCTCAGGAAAAAAAAATCTTCTAATATTATTACCTCCCTTTTTGTTTAAAAAAGGTACGAATTTCTAATATTTCTAATTACTAATAAAGTTCCCAAAATTAAAGAAAAAAGCACAAAGAAATGAAAACCACATATCTGCTTCTCAAGAGAAAGGAAATCATCATGGGAATAGTGAGAGTGACAATCAAGAATTCCCTCCAGTCCAAAGGAGGAATGCAACTCACAAGTAAACTGATCACTGGACACCAGTCTTTTAAGAAATACCTTTATGAATCACCTCAATGAGAAGCTAGTCAAAGCTTAAAGCTGATCAGAGTATTAGCAAAAAGACATTAACACAGTTCAATTTCATTATTAAAAAGCTCCAATTACCTTTCTAGCCTTCCAACAATTTACAAAACTTTAAAGAACCGGAACATAAATAAGATTACTCGACAGAATCTTTCCTATCTCCATTTTTAAAAGAGATAGATGGACATGACAAAACAAGGGAAAGGGAGGGAAGGGAAGGGTATAAAATAAGAAACTCTGTCTATACCCACACCCACTACTTATTAAGTACAAGGTGTTTCCCAATCATGGTAAAAATCATTCAGGACTACTTCATCTACAAACCCTCAATCCATCTGATCAAATTCACCTTAACCACATTCAAAAGCATCACAAAAATACTAAGCCTACAATGCTAAATAAACTTTGGTTGAGCTGCATAAAAGGAAACATTTATATGTACTAAAAAATACCAAAAGATTCACAGGATTGTTTAAAAAATCAAAGTGTGTTAAAGTATGACTAAAATATAATAAGCTAGAAATTTAATTTACTTGAACTTCCAATCAAGATGGCATCATAAATTGCTTTGAAAATCCACCCTGTTTCAAATACAAGCAATGATAGATAAAATACAGGAGGAGAAATCTTAAAGACATGCCTAACTAAAAAAGAACAGCATCACCATGAAACACAAATACATAATAGAGAGGGGGCAAAAGGTATAGGCCTGCTGGGCTCTGGTTTCAAAAGGATAAGGATACCAATGGAAGCCTAGGTTTCGATCCTATAGAAACAGTAATAAAAGTGTCCCACCTAAGAGACTGAGGCTGAAATTGGGCTGAAAATAAACTGCTACAAACAGCTGCCTGAGGCAAGTAAGCTGTGTGGGCTTGCAGGAAGTATGTCTTCTCAGAAGCTCAGTGCCTAGGAAAGTGAGAATGCTAGGGTTTCAGCCACACCCCACTGTCTAGCCAACTGGAACAAAACTGCAGGTATCTACCACCAGAGGGAGACAAGTGCCCTGTGCTGCCAATCTAAGACCTTGGTGGGGATAGAGGCAAGAGGGAGAGCCAGTTAAGAATATCTGCAAAACCACTAGAAGGGACTGTGGGGAGAGGGGTGCTTCCCAGTCAAAGCTGTACCATGACATAAAGAAAAGAAATAAAAACACAGCAACTGAAATACAAAATCCCTTCAAACTAAATAGAAACAGAAAAGTCTGAAAAATACCTGAAAATAGTATGCTTAAAATTTCTTTTCTTTTTTCTTTGAGATGGAGTCTCGCTCTGTCATCCAGGCTATAGTGGCACAATCACAGCTCACCGCAACCTCCACCTCCCAGGTTTAAGCAATTTACCTCAGCCTCCCAAGTAGCTGGGATTACAGGTGTGTGCCACCACATCAGCTAATTTTTGTATTTTTAGTAGAGAGAGGATTTTGCCATGTCAGCCAGTCTGGTCTTGAACTCCTGACCTCAGGTGATCCATCTGTCTCAGCCTCCTAAAGTGCTGGGATTATAGGCATGAGCCACAACTTCGAGTGTAAAATTTCTTTTATAAAGGGAAAAAAAAAAAATCATAAAACAAGTAGAAGTGAAATAAGGCTAGGTGGAAAAGAAAGAATCAAAAAGCTAAAAAATGAATATTTTAACTTAAAGTACATTTTAAATAATTTTAAAATGAGCAATGGAAATGAAAAACTGAATAAGGGATAAAGTTTAAACTGTAAACACTGAAAAGGAGTTAATAAACTAGAGAATAATACAGAATTTAACCAGAAAGTTGCAGGGGCAAATTAAGTTTTAAAAATATATATTATGGAGGCCAGAAAATGAGGTTCCAAGATACACTGAACAGCAGTTTCAGAACAAGCAAAGAGGCAATGGGAAGAGAAAATTAAAAATTACACTGAATCATCTATTATCCAGATCAACAACGTAACAAATGAAATTATAGGCTAATAGATAATCTAACTTTCAAGTAGCAAGAAAAAAAAAATACTAGCTTAATTCATCTACCCTAATTTTTAAATTATATTTTTTAATGCTGACCTCACTTTAGAGGGTCAACTTGTGTATAAAACACATGCTACCCACGAACACCACAGAGGCCCTGTGGGTGTTTCCACAGAGGAGAACTGAAACAGAGGACCAATAAATAAGGCGCAATTAACAAAAGAAGTCTGACTGGCCCAATCTTCGGGAGGCAACTTAACAGTCCTCTAAATTCAGTTTCTAACACCCAGAGAAATGAGGCATAAGATAAGAGTGCTTTCTTTGCAAAACTGTGTCAATAAAACTTGTGACTGGGGTAGAGGAGTAGTAGAATAGTAGATTACAGAATTGAGTAACAGGATTTCCAGTAAAGAATACAACTTCTTGTTAACTAAAACCAAATATATAAACAAAAAGCAAAGCTAGTGCCATCAACACAATTCATCCAGTCAAAAGTATCTCTTAACCTTTATTTCCAAATTTGAAATAAATAGTAAAGTACTAATGCTGATAATTTAGGCTGCATTTACATTATAAAATTTTAACTCTCTTTTTGGAAGTCCAGCTGTGTCTATATAGCTTAAGAATCTGATGGTTTTATCTGAACTAGTTAAGACACACAACTGGTTAAAGTTTTGTGTATTTTAGAGGCACTATCAGATTAATAAACATGCATTAATTTTACTATTATGCAGACGTCTTCAAAATTTGAAGGCATTCATATCTAGTTATCTACTTAGTAATTTCTTTTAATAGAAATACATATCAATGGGAATCTTTCAAAGCTACATAGTAGTTTGAACAGTAACCATATTAAGCCTGAAACACAAACTATAAGACAGAACATCAGTTCAGTGTGTTTCTCTCAAGACAAAGCACACTCTTTGCTGGTGATAAACAGCACATTCACTTTAATTTTAGTCTAAACCTCCGCCCACATAATCCTTAAAATTATATTGAGCTCTGGTAGATGAAAAAACAGCAGCAGCCCTGCAGCCTAACTGCAAAAATACAACTGTGTACTGAGCAGAAGGGTCTCCCTAACTAGCACAGTTCCATCAGCATCTATCTGACAGCACAAAAAACACACCACACACTCTCTTATCTGTAAATGTCAGTAGGCCTCTGGCCCACTGCCATAAGAAACTCTATCTCTTTGTCCATTCTTCAGTCATTTAGCACAACCACTACTCTATTTTCATCAGTAAGATGTTCTTCTGGGACAAAAATGGGGAGCTCCAACTGCTTCAAAAGCAGTTACCCAGCCAGGGGCAGTGGCTCATGCCTATAATTCCAACACTTTGGGACGTCAAGGCAGGCAGATCACCTGAGGTCAGGAGTTCGAGACCAGCCTGGCCAACATAGAGAAAGCCCATCTCTACTAAAAACACAAAATGAGCTGAGCATGGTGGCCCATGCTTGTAATCCCAGCTACTGAAAGGCTGAGGCAGGAGAATCACTTGAACCCGGGAGGTGGAGGTTGTGGTAAGCCGAAATTGTACCATTGCACTCCAGCATGGGCAACAAGTGCAAAACTCCATTTCAAAAAAAAAAACAAAGGCAGTTACTCACCAATTGCTAGCTAAAATCATGAAAATTGGAAAGCAATACTTTTATGATTTTTAAATCAAAGTAGTATAACATTTTAAATTGGCATTTATCACCCAGCAATCCTTCTCTTTTATAGCCAAAAAAATTTCAGCATGTTCATGTAAAAGTAAAAATTTCCTTTGAAAAGAAATTTTTACATGGGAGAACACTTACTTTAGAAAACACCTAAGAATGCACAAACTCATTAACATAAAGAAACACCATCAGTAGTGTTTACGTTTGGCATATAACCAAAACATGATGTGTTATTTGTTACTATCCTTCCACACACCAAGAACCTAGTAATTTTTATTGTGTGCGTGTGCCTGTGTGTGTGTGTGTACCAGAGAACTACAATGTAAAAAATATATATATATTTGTAAAGTATTTCATTTTTTTCTTTTGCTTAAGGTCTCAATTGTACCATCAGTCTTATATCACAAGCTGTCCTCAACCCACCTTTTTCTTCCCCACTGACACAAAATTCTATGTTCAAGTAACCCAAGGGTATTCAACATATCCCACACACATATCATCATATATTTAAAAAAACAAAAACAAAAAACATGGCTTTCTTGCATTTTCTGCTTAGAGTACCTTTTGCTTCCTTCTTTCCTGGTGAAATCTAACTCTTCTTTAGGGGCAGTAGTGCCAACTACATTTGCAATGTTTTCATGAATCCCAAACAGAATAAATTGCTTTCTCTTCTCTGACTCCCTATAGAAGTTTAGGCATGCCTCTTCACTGATACTTCTCTGACAACTCCATTCATGGGACCAAAGGAGCACAGTGTTTCACTTGGGAAGCATCACATCCTATCAGTTACTGTTGCCCTAACTTACAGTTTTATAATTACACCTTTCATACTGTCCATTATCCTGCCTCCAACACCTCCCCTAGACTGAGTGCCTTAAAGAAAGGGATCCAAGAAATTCCCCTTACAGTCAATGATCTTATGACTTGCTCTCCACACAGTAAGCATGCAAAACCTATTTGACAAATAATAATAATGCTGAATGGACTTTAGGAAATGAATTACAGCCACAGCTTTGGAAAAAGATACAGATGTTAAGGAACCTAAGACATTAAGTCTTAGTGTATCAGAATACAATTATACACAGTTAATGTCTCCTACTCCCTCTCTTTAAAGCCTAATTCCCACCCTCTCTGCCCCTAGGAACCACTAAAGTATATATGTCTACAGCTGGGCATACTAATTAGGGAATATAAAGTAGAGGTTACTATCTGATCCATTTAGAGAAAAAGTTATCATCTTCTTACTTGCTTGTTCCTTCTCTCTGCTCTAGGAATCTAATATTGGCCACCTCTGTGATTCCCTTCCCATTCTGGTTCCAGTTTCTTCTCTTGCCTCTTCCATCTTCTGTCCGGTATCAGCTTTTGCATGAGAGGGCTGGCCTATTTTATACAGTACTAGTCAGTCAGAGAAACACATTTTATTCTATGCAGTAAAACAAGCTTTGATTTTCACACTTTGTAAATCCAACCTCAGCCATTTCTGCTTAAGAAAATCAAGAACAGAATTTACACAAAAGTGATACAGCACACTTCACGCACACTTTATTTTTATGTCAAATAGCTTCCTATTGCAATATCCTCATCTGCAAGAAACACTAAGTCCTTATTTAGGAATACTGAATTGTGTCACCCTTGAGGCTTATGCAAGTTTATCATCTGACTTTTAAACATTTTCTATCTCTTAGAAAATCCTTCCATCAAATGCCTAAGTTTTTACTTTCAGTAAGCATGTAAAGGCATTAGCTCTGATTGCCCTAAAGCATTTTCAGGAAAATAGTTCCCATTTGGTTAAACAGTCATCAAATTTTAAGACTAGGACTCCATGCTTTTTTTTTTAATTCAAATCTATACCAGGAGATATCATTTTTTGGCCCAGTATCAAAATCTAATCTCCATCCCTCCAGAAAGAAAGAAATTTTTCTGCCCTAACATCATACTTCCAACATTTAAGACATTGATCAATTACAACTAATACCTTTATACACTAAAGAGCATCAATCAGAAGGATAAATTTTCTCAGGAAAATAATTTCAAGTTCAAGGTTATACGAGCATTTTGAATGTTAGACTGTTTTCTAGGTAATATAATTTAAATCAGCAGCCAAAATACGTTGACATGGTTGAAATAAAAGGAGGAAAAGGCCAGGCGCCATGGCTCATACCTATAATCCCAGTACTTTGGGTGGCCAAGGTAGAAGGATGCTTGAACCAACAAAGTCAAGGCTATATATAGTGAACCGAGATGGTGTCACTGCACTCCAGCATATGCAACAGGAGTGAGACCCTGTCTCAAAAAAAAAAAAGGAGAAACCAAACCTATTTTAAATAGCCTATTTTTCTAAAAAATTACATGACTAAATTATCTTAGCAACATAAGATTTGTTTAATAAAGTGCCAACAGTCCTCTGCCCTTTTCTTTTAGTTACCACATTTCCTTCTTACACCAGGAAAAAAGTTAATAATGGCCACACTGCAGTCATTCAACATTTCCAAAGTACTTTTGTACTCTGTACAATGTTAACAATCTAGTGTACTACAGCCACCTTCCTCATCACACATTGCAAGACATTAATTATATTCACAATAAATTTCACACTTACTAGTAAAATGCCATTTGTAGTTTAAAATCATTTGAAACTTCAAGAAAAACAGGTGAAGAAAAATAATCTTTCCTGTCAGGTCTAATTTGTGAAATTTTCTGAATTCATGCAATTAGCAATTGTTCAACTATTGTTGAATTACTTAACAGGGACTATGTTGAAAATGCTAACAGAAGAATACATATGTAAACTGTCCTCAATGAGCCTACAGCCTACAAAAAGAGAAAGAACACAATAAGCATCCTGGTGCATGAAACCTGCAGTAAGACACTAAGTCTATACTAAGCACACTTCGAAAATCAAAGACTCACTGTGCCTTAACCTATATTTTAATCAATAAATTTGAATTTTTAATGATTAAAAGTAGTTTATGAAATAAAAATACTAATCAGCAAGTTAAATTTTTGGGTAGAGAATATAATAATTCCTATGACAAGGTAGATCAGATAGCTATTGTCATTATAACTTAAACAAGAGGGATGGTGTGAACAAATTTTTTGGGTTAAAATAGATACAGATCAGATCTGGAGAGAGGAGGTTACAAAAACAGAACAGTCATCCTCAAGATTACTTAGTAAATACCCATGCTACCCTTAAAACCATAGGCAAGATTCCAGACTGTAAAAGAAAACTGACTATAAAAAGACTATTGGACCAACGCAATATAAAAATGCATGTCCACTAGTATAATTTAAAAAAAAAAAAAAAGCCCCCATGGCTTGTCATATGAGAGTATCTATCTCTACCAAAGCCTCAATTTTCTTTAAAGTACTCTATCCTAAGTTATCATTTGAAAATGTTACACGAAGAAGTATAGAGGAAAAGTCTTCTACAAGATTAGATCAGGTAAGCATATGTACTGTAATACCATATAAATTTTGGTCATTAAATGCATTTAAATAAGGGCTATAATAATAAATGAAGAAATCCTGAGATGGATACAGTTCCTTGACTGAAAAAGAAATTACAGGGATAAGAGAGAAGAAAATAGACATTAATCCAGAAAAATAAAAATGATACATGTAGATCAATATCACAAAATATTTTATTTTAAAAATGGTGATCCAAATATTCAACAAACTTATAAGCTGTGTATAAAGAAAAGTAACACATGCATAATCAGCAGCATTATTAATGCATTTAGTAGCACATGTGAAGCAAAGGACATCAAGGAGGCAGCTGACTTCAGGGGATTTGTACAGGTGAGCTTTACCTCCCACAATTGTACAGCGTTTTAGGAGCACGTGTATGGGAGTTTTTTTTCTAGAGACCATCCAAAGCTCTCTGCAGACCTTCAAATGGATTAAAGATCTGAAAAACCTAAGAGCCATCCATATAAGACTATAAAGTTTCCAACATTACAAATATATCTTTTCCTTGAAAATGAGCAATATAATACAGTAAGAAAATAAGTTATAAAAAGAATTAGGTTAAAACAAGCTATCATCAAAACTCCATGAAAATCTTTTTATGGCATTAAAGAAATATACTTCATTCTATTTGTAAGCTGTAAATTTGAAAATTTAAAGTTTTAGGAAACTAAACTAGCTTTACAAAACAGATGTTGCTGCCTATGGCATTTCATCAATTCAAGTCACATTCCTAGAAGACAATATAGCCATCTGATGAGTTCAGCATCAATGGAATGCGCCAAATCCACACAACAGCATTTTGCAGAAATAATCAGTGGTTTAAAGCAGGGCATGTGCAAAATTCCTGAAATAACACATACATAATTCACTGCCAAACTCAGATCAATTCAGAATCTGCAGAGGCAAGAAGCATTATTATGGCTCTGAAATCCATATTCAGTAAGGCTGTGTTCAGAAAGTTTCATTTCAATTTCAAGAAAATAAATGACTAGAGAAGCTCAATAATGATTTTGGCAGATATAAGTACCCTTCATTCAACGCAGAATCATTTTACAGAACTTAAGATTTTTTAAAAGATAAACACAATTGATAGGACCTAAGTCTTGAATTTAAGGGTGAAATGTCATCAATTTGAGAAATATAACACTGTATCTACTCAAATATTATAGCTATCCAGACAACAGTTAGAGGCAGAAGAGTACAATGGAAACAGCTGAAAAAGCAGAGCCTTATTAGAGATCAGTTAGAATTGCAATCCTAACTGCACCACTAACAAGCTGTATGACACTGAGCAAGTTACTTCATTGCACCATGCCTTGGTTTATTCATTTTTAAATCGCCTGTGGCTGTGATGCTCAAGGAACTCCTCTCTCTCTAAAATGCACCAACCCTTCACCTACTTCCCCTGCCAGCCTCTGGGGTTCTTCATGGTCAGCATCTCCCCACAGATTCACTCATGTCATCCTATTCAATAAAGCTTCAGAAAAATTGAAAACTGCTTCTAACAAAAGGCATGGAAGAAAATGCAAAGTTAGAAGAGTCTCAAAAATGTAAGAAAATCTGGCAAATGAAGAATAAAAGGGAAATCATAAAGTTTTACAAAAGCACTCCTGTTCTTACAAAAGAGTCAATACCTGGAAAGCAGAGGATGGGCTTTGCTAAAACTTTTCAAGATTTATATTATGCTTGCTAACCACAGAAACCAACATAGGACCTTTTGGTCTGAGTTTCCTCACCTGCAAAAATGGGGGACCAAATTAAATCAGTGGTCTTCAAACCACATTCCTCTGAACTCTAAAGTTTCTTGTTAAGTACCTCAGAGACCTCAAGACAAATGTCTCCCCACCATCTTCAGGCAGGAATGTTAACAGTTTTCTGTATGAGGGTTCCAAGTAAGATTTGGTTTCACAAGTTTTCCTTATAAAAGGCTTGTAAATATTTACAAAATAAATAGGCCTTAAACTTGTAACATTCTATACATGTAACATCATCACTTTGTGGTGGTATTAACTTTACTTGATGCTGGAAACACAGTAACTTTTCTGAAGCTTTTGTTTTAAAAGATATTAATTTGAAATGAACATAAAAATAAAAAAAACAGTCCAGTGCTGCAGCTGGTGATAAAAAAGTGAAGACATTTAGGCAAAGACTAGTGTTACCCCAAAAGACAAGGGTGAGGGTGGATGTGGTGGCTCATGCCTATAATCCCAGCACTTTGGGAGACCGAGGCAGGCAGATAACCTGAGGTCAGGAGTTCGAGATCAGCCTGGCCAGTATGTCGAAATCCCATCTCTACGAAAAATACAAAAATTAGCCAAGCATGGTGGCAGGTGCCTGTAATCCCAGCTACTCAGGAGGCTGAGGCAGGGAGAACTGCTTAAACCTGAGAGGCAGAGGTTGTAGTGAGCTAAGATCACGCCCGTGCAACAGAGTGAGACTACATCTCAGAAAAAGGCAAGTGTGAGAAGTCATTGAGGAATCACTCAGACTTACGAATTGAACCAGTTGACCATATGATTTTAGTAAGAAGCAAGGAAACCCCATAACACAAATATTTTTGGTGAATAGGCCAGCCAGAGCAAAAATTTCATCTTATGGAAGAAAATTACATGTCATAATGGTATCTGCAAAAGTGGGACTTTCAGAAGGCTTCAAGATGCATTTCTTTGAAATGCCAATGGTGGGCCTATCACAGCATCTACTGATCTGCTTCTAAAGTCAACCTAACTCCAAGTTTCTGCACATGAACGGATTAAGGTTTTATGGACCACAATCTAGCAATCTGTCTACGTTGGGAGAGACCAAAATTTAACAGAACCTAACCTACCATAAAACTCCAGTGATTTAGACCAGCTGCTCAGGAGTCAGGAGCTGCCAGATGAAAACAGAATTGCTGCATTCCATGACTGCTATCAGCTAGGAGTAGCTACTGCCTAGGAAGAACTTGTAAGAACTTTCCTGGCTAGCAAAAGACTGCTCTCTCAGTACCCATGTTGTAGATACTTCATGGCAATTCTCCCAACAATCCTATTTTTCAATGTAGATGGATGTTCTAATTCCTAAATTATAAACCTTTCACCAACTGCCTTGCTTCTTCTAGTATGTGTTCTGGTGTTTGCTGCCATGACTTTTAATATAACACCCTGTCTCATTCCCCTCTATAAGCTCCTCTAGTTGCTATCTGGTCATTCTTGATCTTGTGCTCCATATGTGTCTTCCTTTGGTCTACCTCTATCTTGTTCCGACCCACTGTATCCCCTAGACCTGGCTCCTGCCCTTAATCCTAAGCCTTCTTTGTCTTGTCTGCAGACCCCAGTTTGCTATCTTATTTTCTTAAGCTAGCCTGGCCAGAGTTCAGAATTGGCAAATAATAAGATGTGTTCTCTTTCAGAATTTATAAAATGGCTTATATTAAAAAACAGAATAGTATCGCTGCCAAGAAAAAGCAGCAGTGTAGCGTCAATGGTGATCACAGTTGGCACAAATACTGCTTCTTTACTGTCTCCTCTGGTGGCTACCTAGAACACTATCAACCCTTTCTTCCAACCATACGATGGTCTCCTACTTACTCAACTACTCATATGGTTTGCCTTCTGAAACACACAAATCGATCTTCACATTGCTGCCAGAGCGTAACCAGAACTCAGAAAATGGTGAACAGCAATGGAGCCTATTAAAGAGAAGTCAGATTTTATCCTCATCCATTTGTTCTAGAAGCACTAATGGCAAAAGCACTTCAAAACATCAGTTAACAATAAATTCCAACAATACAGGATAAATGAGATGGCACTTCAAAAAGAGGTACAGTAATACAAATTTGTTTCAAGTCATGTTTTTTAAACGTTTTTCTTGGCTTTTTTACACTCAATGAGACTCAATTAGAACTAGTCCTCTTCTCATCAGCTACTTGGGACCATGCAGACATAAATTCTTATTAGAGGATTCCTTCCCTCCCCACCCCATAGAAGAAGCACAATGGTCATCCTTTCCACTCTCTATAATAAACATCTTCTCGACAGTTCTACCATTAAAAGATAAAAAGAAAAAGAAAGACTTAACAAGAAGAGCTAAGTCTTTTTCCTCCTTATCATTTGAGTCCATTCAAAAGAAAATGGGTTACAAACAGAATGATAAAAACAAGTATATTTAAATAAATGGCCACCAATCTAATCCATTTGAATTATTCCAATTATTTTCCTGCCTTATCCTTTCATTCAAATCTATCATCTGCCATTCCTGGAGCTTGAGAAAGCAGTAACACTTCCTGCTCTGAGGAAATGAAAACTTCCTCACTATTGGGATATTTATAACCACACATATTAAATCCTCCTTTAAAATATATTTAATACAAATATAATCCTTTCTGCTTTGCAAAATTTACAATGTACTACAAAGCTAAAAACTTTATTTTTTTGCTTCCTTTGTATAAAGAAAACATAAAGTGGCAATGATAAATTGGACAAAACTAAAAAACCTACCAAACTTTTGGGGATTAACTTCAGCAGTTATAGAGACATTTAGGCATTATTATTATTATTATTATTATTATTATTATTATTAAAATGGAGTCTCACTCTGTCGCCTATGCTGGAGTGCAGTGGCATGATCTTGGCTAAATGCAATCTGATCCTTTTGGGTACAAAAGATTCTCCTGCCTCAGCCTCTCGAGTAGCTGGAATTACAGGCATGCACCCACCACACCCAGTTAATTTTTGTATTTTTAGTAGAGACAGAGTTTCAACATGTTAGCCAGGCTGGTCTCGAACTCTTGACCTCAGACGATCCACTTAGAAATTATATTTCTGAAGCTGTCAAACCATAGGAACATCTAAA